>JASVEL010011301.1:0-228253 GCA_032618575.1 Nicotiana noctiflora | reverse complement strand
CGAAGAAGTAGGCAAAATTAATCGAACCTCGTAAATTCTGGTGTTCCTTTTATTGTTGCTTTATTTTCTTATTTATTATTTGGTGACTGTCATAATTTTTAGTATTGTAGTTGTGACTATTTCACACTATATACATTTGACTTTCACAACAATTGGTATCAGAGCTAAGGTGTTGTCTAAGTATGCTCTGTGGTTGCAGCATAGTCTGATCTTCTACATCAGAAAAGATTTATCTTGGTAATTGAGTCAAGGTTCTGTCTGAGTATGCTCTGTGGTTGCAGCTTAGTTTGATCTTTCACACTAGAAAGAAAATAATCTTTCTTTGTGTCGTCAGCTATTAAATAATATTTGTGTCAAAGATGGGAGATAATAAACAAGAAGCATCTATATCAAGTGTCAACAACACGTCACCATTGGCAGCTTCGCTTATGACAAGAATTGTGTCAAATACGAAATTTGTGGTAGAAATTTTCAACGGGTCAGGACATTTTGGGATGTGGCAAAGCGAGGTTCTAGATGTCCCTTTTTAGAAAGGGCTAGATCTTGCTATTGAAGAAAAGAAACAGATGTTATTAGAGAAGAAGATTGGAAAATTATCAATCGTGTTGCTTGCAGTACCATTTGATCCTACCTTGCTAGAGAGAAGAAATATCCATACACAAAGGAAAATTCTGCAAGTAAATTATGGAAAGATCTGGAGGATAAATATTTAAAGAAAAATGGTCAAAATAAATTGTACATGAAGAAGAGATTGTTTCACTTCACCTATGTTCCTGGTACTACAATGAATGAACATATCACCAATTTCAATACGTTGGTCACCGATTTGAAAAATATAGATGCAACTTTTGATGATGGTGACTTGGCCTTGACATTGTTGGGATCACTTCCTGATGAGTACGAGCACCTTGAAACTACTCTACTCACTGGGAATGACGAAATTTCTCTCAGAGAAGTTTGTTTGGCTTTGTACAGCTATGACCAAACAAAGGGAGAAAAATAGAAGGGCGGAGAAGGAGAAGCATTAGTTGTGAAGGATCATCCTCAAAATCAAATGAGGACAAAGAAGGGAAGATCCAAGTTAAGAACTAGACTCATCAAAAAGGAATGTGCCTTTTGTCGAGAAAAGGGGCACTGGAAGAAAGACTGTCCAAGGTTGAAGAATAAGGCCAAACATAACAATGGAAGGGTCATTATAGATTCAAATGTAGTTGATTGTGATAATTCAGACATCTCATAAGTTACAACAGAGTCATTAACATCATCAGATATATGGTTGATGGACTCGACTTGTAGCTATCATATGTGTCCCAGTAGGGACTGGTTCGTGGACTTTCAAGAAGGAGAATATGGAGTCGTCCAAACAGCGGATAACAAACCTCTTACCTTATATGGAATTGGTTCAATACGATTAAGGAACCACGATGGAATAATCAAAACATTAACAGATGTTCGATATGTATCGGGTTTGAAGAAAAATCTTATCTTTGTGGGAGCCCTAGAATCAAAAGGGTTCAAAATCATTGCAAAAAATAGAGTGACGAGAGTATGCTCCGGTGTACTAGTGGTAATAAAGGCCAATCGGAAGAACAATAACATGTATCGTTATTATGGTAGTACGATTATTGGGACAATGATAGTGACATCCAATGATGAAAAAAGAGGCAGAATCAACTAGGCTATGGCACATGCGCTTGGGACATGCTGGAGGAAAATCCTTGAAAACTCTATCAGATCAAGGATTGTTGAAAGGGGTAAAGTCTTGTAATTTGGAGTTTTGCGAACGTTGTGTCAAAGGAAAACAGACAAGGATTAAATTTAGTACAACAATCCATAATACCAAAGGCATTTTGGATTATGTACATTCTTATGTTTGGGGTCCTTCCAAAACACCTTCATTGGGTGGGAAACACTATTTTGTAACCTTTATTGATGATTTTTCCCGAAGAGTATGGGTCTAAACAATGAAGAGCAAAGATGAAGTGATGTGAATTTTTCTCAAATGGAAGACGATGGTGGAGAATCAAATAGGTAGGAGGATTAAGTGTATTCGCACAGACAATGGAGGTGAATACAAAAATGATCATTTCAATAAGGTCTGTAAAAATGATGGCATCGTCCGACACTTCACCGTCAGACATACACCACAACACAATGGAGTGGCAGAACATATGAACCAGATGTTGCTGAAGAAGGTACAGTGTATGTTGTCCAATGCTAGCTTGGGCAAAGAATTTTGGGCTGAGGCAATTACATATGCATGTTACCTCGTTAATCGCTTACCATATGCTGCTATTGATGGCAAGACACCATTTAAAAAATGGTATGGAAAGCCTGCTGTAGATTATGACTCTTTGCATGTGTTTGGATCAACTGCATATTATCATGTGACAGAGTCAAAATTAGATTCAAGGGCAAATAAGGTTATTTTTATGGAGATTACTTCTGGAGTCAAAAGATACCGCTTATGGTGTCCTATGACAAAGAAAGTAATATTCAGCAGGGAAGTTACCTTCGATGAATCTGCTATGGTAAACAAGGTAACAAATGAAGATACCAAACAAGATGATGGTGTTTCTTACCAGGTGGAGTTTGAGGGAAAATTTATTTTTCCTACACAAGAAACATAGGAGGAAACAAATAAAGATTATCCTCTGGAATGAGAGCCAGTAGAGTTGAAAGGGATAAAGTCTTGTAATTTGGAGTTTTGCGAGTGTTGTGTCAAAGGAAAACAGACAAGGATTAAATTTGGTACAACAATCCATAATACCAAAGGCATTTTGGATTATGTACATTCTTATGTTTGGGGTTCAACTCAGGAATCTCAACAACAACTTGAATCAATAGCAACCAGCAGGCCAAAAAGGAAAATAACAAAACATGTTCGTCTCATATAGATAATTGCTTGTGCAATCACAATTGCAGCTAATGATGCTCCTACCACTTATAAAGCCGCAGTCCAAAGTTCAGAAGAAGATAAGTGGAGGATTGCCATGAATGATGAAATATAGTACCTTCATCAGAATCATACATGGAAATTGGCCAATCTCCCGAAGGGAAAGAAAGCAATTGGGTGCAAATGAGTATTTGCAAAGAAGGAAGGATTTTCTAACCAAGTAGATGTTCGCTACAAAGCAAGATTGGTGGCCAAAGGATATGCTCAAAAGGATGGAATTGATTATAATGAAGTGTTTTCTACAGTTGTAAAACATTCCTCCATTCGAATTATATTGTCTTTGGTAGCACAGTTGGATTTGGAACTAGTTCAGATGGATGTAAAAACTGCATTTTTACATGGAAACTTGGAGGATAAAATCTATATGACTTAGCCAGAAGGATTCAAAGTTGCTGGAAAGGAAAATATGGTGTGCAAACTTAAAAAATTAATGTACATATTGAAACAATCTTCTAGACAATGGTACAAGCAATTTGACAAGTTTATATTGCAGGAAGGGTACAAGAGAAGCAAATACGATCATTGTGTGTATTTGCGCAGGCTTAAAGATAATTCTTTTATATATCTTCTCCTATATGTTGATGATTTGTTGATAGCTTCCAACAATTCGGAAGAAATTGCTAAGTTAAAGATTCAACTGAAGAAGGAGTTCGAGATGAAGGATCTGAGTGAGGCGAAGAAAATTCTTAGCATGGAGATAATAAGAGATAGACGTTCAAAGAAACTTTGTCTATCACAGAAAGAATATTTGAAGAGAGTACTACAATATTTTATCATAGATGACAAAACTAAGCCAGTTAGTACTCCACTTGCTACCCATTTTAAGCTAAGTACTACTATGTCGCCAAAGGATGAAGTTGAACAAGAGTATATGTCAAAGGTACCATACACAAATATTGTTGGTAGCTTGATGTATGCAATGGTGTGTACGAGACCTGACATTTCACAAGTTGTTGGAGTTATTAGCAGATATATGCATAATCCAGAAAAAGAGCATTGGCAAACCATGACAAACAAAGGTACCAGTTAGTTGGAAGTCTACTTTGCAGTCAACAGTTGCTTTGTCTACAACAGAGGCAGAGTACATGGCTATTACAGAGGCGGTGAATGAGTCAATTTGGCTTCAGGGTTTGCTAAAGGAGGGTATTGAACAAAAAAGTATCACAATTTTTTGTGATAGTCGTGCTACTCAATTAGCGAAGAACCAAATTTATCATGCAAGGACGAAGCACATTGATGTTCGGTATCATTTTGTATGAGAAATCATAGAAGAAGGTGGAGTCACAGTGAAGAAAATTCATACTACGGAGAATCCTACTGATATGCTGACAAAGGTGGTGACTGCGATCAAGTTTCAACATTATTTGGATTTGATCAACATTGTTGAACACTGAAAATTGAAGATGAAGACACAATCAAAATTTATTACTAGGAGAAAATTGAAAATGTGGAATTTTACCAAGGTGGAGATTTGTTGAAGTTTGGCAAAATGCCAAAGTCTCACATCAATGGGTTATTCATTTGGTTTGGGATTTTTCCCTATAAAAGGTGGCCTAATGTTTAGAATTTAAACACACCTTTCATTTGCCTTCTTATCTTCTTAAGGCATTTATATCTTCTCTCTTTAGTATTATTTCACTTGTATTTTTAGAGTGGAATAAAATATTGGTTGTGCCCAAGGAGAAGGCAAAATTAGCCGAATTTCGTAAATTATGGTGTTCCTTTTATTATTGCTTTATTGTCTTATTTATTATTTGGTGGCTGTTATAATTTTTGGTATAGTAGTTGTGACTCATTCACACTATATACATTTGGTTTCCGCAACAAGGAGTGTAGACTGATGAGTAAACTTATTGACATGAGAGAACAAAAAGAGCGCAGTCTGATAAGTGGTGTACCTATAAATTTTTGTAAACGTAACGATATTAATATTTAAAAAGTAAATAAATAAATACATTACTATAATAATAAGCAATGTCAATTTTTATATTCATATAAATAATTTTGATTTTTTAATTTTATATATATATATATATATATATATATATATATATATATATATATATATATATATATATATATATATATATATATATATATATTATTTTTTTTCGAAATTTGACGAAGTAGTATTATGTCAAACTGCTCGAGATAAAGGTACCTACGCCTAATGAGTAAACTTATTGACATGAGAGAATAATTTCCTTATTTCTTTGAGCTCGTTTGTATAGCTAATTGTAAATAACTAATAAATTGGAAGTGTTGGAAAATATTGTAAAATGCTGAAATTAATATTTTAAATAAGTATTTATCTGTTTGGATAAACGTGCTAAATTGATAATAGCAATTGATATAGAAAAATGCTAATAAGCTATTCTTTTATTAAAATAACTAAAACATCCTTAAAAACTTAACAAAAGAATATGAATTAAAAAGTTACTTTGTAATGAAAAGAATGGACAAAGAATCTGGAATGAGAACTTATTTTGGGAAAAATATTCTGTGAGTTAAAAATATTATTAAAGATAAACTAGTAAAAATATTAGTAAATATTTAACTTATAAGTATTTTAAATATTTACCAAACACCTAAATAAAATAATTAGTGCTTATAAAGTCGTTTACCAACTTAACCAAACATCCTCTGAATCAATTACTTATTTCTTTGTTTCTCTCACCTTCTGTCTTTATTAGTACAAGTTCACATGCACAATAAATTGAACGACGTGAATGAAAGAGACATAGCAGCGTCCGTTAAGGACCACAAACTGTTGATTAATTTTGACGCCAAAAGGTCTTTCTTGAATTGAATTTTATTGTTGATCTGCAGGTCTTTCACTATTGCACTAGTCAATGTCAAGCCTTATTAGATCATTATATAATTTGTACGGATTATACACTTATTCACCGTTTTAGACTCAAATATGTATGCTCAATGAATTGTAATAAGACGTGTATTGCAGCATATATATTACTAATTGAAAATGAGTCTATAGACAGATCCACAATTTCAAATTAGTGAGCTCAGAGCGAGCAACCACCACTTATTTGATAGAGTTAAGAAACAAATTTTAATAGATTAAGCATAAAAAGAGTTTTTAAGTGATAAAAAATATTTCTTCCAATCTTTTATAAGGGTAGAGTACTCCTTACATAATAACCAATGTACAATTTATATATATATATATATATATATATATCTCATATAAATTTTAATAATATTATCAAGACACGTAATTTATTAAATGTTATCTAGGTTTCTGATTGATTTTAAAGGTACGAATAGTTCTTATCCATTTGAAATTAACCCTTCTTTAGGCTTAGAACTTGCATAAAATATAGACCAATAATTATAAGGTAACACAAAATCACCATATATTTCTTCACCTTAATTTTGCTTCAACTATTCAATAGGAAGTGTTACATATAGCCACTGCCCGAATAAAATTGTATGTTAAGCAGATTAAGATTGAGTAGAAATCTTGAAGGACAAGCTCAAGCAAGAGAAAATAGCTCTTATAGCAGTATTTTTCAAGCACAATGATCGTTTACTAGTTGCGTTGAAAATTTTCAAGATTATAAATCTCACTTTTTTGAAAGAAGCTATATGCTAATTCACCAAGTGGAGGTTTGACTAGACTCATAGTATTATTGGGTCGCGTGGTATCTAGTAATGGGATCAAGATGTATCCGAAGAAGATTGAAGCAGTTCAGAGTTGACCCATACTTTCTACCGCTACTAAGATCCGGAGTTTCATAGGCTTGGTTGGGTATTATCACCCGCTTTGTGGAGGGGTTTTCATCTATTGCAGCCCCATTGACTCAGTTGACTCAGAGGGGCGTTCCGTTTAGGGTGGTCAGATGAGTACGAGTAGAGCTTTCAGGAGCTCAAGATGGCATTAAGTACAACTCCAGTGTTCGTTTTGCCTTCAGGATCGGGATCATATACAGTCTATTTGTGATGCTTTGAGGGTTGGTCTTAGATGTGGTTTGATGCAAGACGATAAGGGGATTGCCTACGCATCGTGCCAACATAAGCCCCATGAGAAGAAATATCTGGTGCACGATTTGGAATTAGCTATATTGTACATGCACTTAAAATTTTGATGCATTATTTATATGGCATGTCTTGTGAGGTATATACAGATCACATGAGTCTCCAATATCCGTTTAAATAGAAAAATTTCAAGTTGAGGCAACGGGGATGGTTGGAGCTGTTGAAGGACTATGATATCACCATTCTTTATCATCCGAAGAGGCTAATGTAGCAGCTGGCGCCTTGAGTAGAAAGATAGAGAGCATGGAGAGTTTAGCATTTATTTGATTGTTGAGAGACCGTTAGCTATGGATGTTCAGGCTTTGGCCAACATGTTCATGAGGTTGGATATCTTGGAGCCCAACAGGGTACTTTCTTCTGTTGTGTCGCAATCATCTTTGTTTGAGCACATTAAGGTGCACTAGTATGATGATCCCCACTTGCTTGTCCTTAAGGACACTAGGTCTGGGCATATATCGGGTAAATCGATAACCCGAACCATTAATTATTTATTGGATTATCGGTATTGGGTTATTGGTTTAACGATTTGATAACGGTATAGATTTGTTTACTATTGGATTATCGGTTCGGGCCTTGGTTTGCCAATTTTGTTAATGAGTTAATCGAAAACGCAATAATGATTAATAAAATTTTGACTTTACCCTTAAATATATACAAATTCTAGGGCTTTAGTTCATTCTCTCCTATTCTTTCTCAACCCCACTTTTCAGTTGCTTCAACTTCATTCTTCATAGACCTTACTAGTTACTCCTAGCGTAAGTCTAGTATAATATATGTGGATTCTTCTCTGCATTGCTTAACTCCAGTTAACTGTCATTTTTGTGCTTAACTCTAGATAGAGTTATCTTATTGAGTAAACCAATAATAATCGATAACCGATAAACCAATTTTTGATAATCGATATCTTATCGGTTCAGTTATTGGTTTATCAAATTTGTAAACCGATAATCGATATACTAATCCGATAATATTCATAACCAAGCGATGCCCACCCCTAAAGGACACAATGCATCGAGGTGGTGCCAAGAAGGTGATCTTATTGGAGATGATGGGGCTTCAAGGTCGAATCTGTGTTCCAAAGGTGGATGACTTGAGGGAGTTGATTCTTAAGGAGGCTCAAAATTTGCGATATTCTATTCACCTAGGTGCTACAAAGATGCATCATAATCTGAAGCATCATTATTAGTGGAGAAGGGTGAAAAAAGACATCGTTGAGCATGTTGTTGAACTGTCATTAGGTCAAGTATGAGAATCAAAGACCGGGTGGTCTGCTTCAAATATATATATCACTACCAGAAATTAGGGATATGGCAACGGCTCCAAAACCGTTCCAATAGATAAGGAAACCGTTGCCATTGTTCTACTGCAACGGTACAGTGACCGTCACATCCGCTCTTGTGCCAATAGATCTATTGCAACGGTTATGTGCAACGGTCATACAACCGTTGCATTAGATATGTCTATTGCAACGGTTTTTCACTTTTCTATTGTAACGATTATTTTAGCCAAATGGGACGGTTATGAACCGTTGAAATAGCATGTGATACAACAATTAGTATGGCTATTGCAACGGTTTCATGATGCTATAGTAACAGTTTTGTGTCTATTGCAACGGTTTATTTAGGCTATAGCAACAGTCCAAAATACTATTGCAACAGTTCATGTAACCTATTTCAACAATACACCCTTTTATTTGGCTAAAATACTTATAATATTATATAAGAAAGTGCAATACAAGAAAATCATTATAAATCTCAAAAGATAGTTATTTTTTATACACTACTTTATACTGAATTCTTTTTTCACAAAAACAATGATTATTACTTTACTAGAACGGTGATAAATATGAAGGAAGATTAGACGGCTTATTGTGCCTAAATGCAACCAATTGAGATATCCAGGATCAGTCTTCAAGAGATTGATATGATGTATGAAGATGTGACACAGAAGCAAAATAAGATGTTTGAATTGGATGAATGATGCAAAAGTAATATGTAATAAAAATATCACCTAACAAAGTGAAAGTAAGCTCATTGAACAGTATTGAGACCAAGCTACCAACCAATGCTATATTGAAGTGAATGATGGTTAACATATCCACAAGATGAGCATCATATAGCTATGAATACTAGAATGGAAAACGATCATAACTAGCAGATGCTGCAAGTACCGTAGAGGATAAACTGAGAATCACCTATGATTGTTCGGTTATTTCCTACGTTAAACACCACATGCTTTGGTTGTAAATGCGACATTACGATGATTGAAATTGTTAAAAATAGAGGTAGAACTAAAATCACATTGAGAGAAGTTTCTTTCAAAGACTTACAATCCTAGGGAAAGAATACAGAACGAAAGCAAATGATCCATATACATAATACCATTTTAGTATGGACTAAAGTTTAGTTTATTATTCAGTTTTCTTTTTTTCTTTTGGAAAAGGAGGTTTATTATTTAGTCACTCCCTCCGGTCCACTTTAAGTGATTTTTTTTGGCACTTTTCACACAAATTAAGGAATTTACCTTTTAGCATAACAATGAAATTTTCCATATTAACCTTAATTTGCTCATTGGAAATATAACAAACTACTCTCGGGCTCTTTACTCCAAGGGAAACTTTGGAAGAAGTCAATTCCTTCTTGATACCGGGAAAAAAATCAAATATTGTGAACCACAAAAAAAGGCCACAAAATAACTTAAAGGCCTTACGCTTCCAACAGGACAATCATAGCATTACTTTGTCTCTTTATCTTTTTCTTTTGGCAGCAAGAAAGAAGTTAAAACAAGTACATTTCTGACTACTTCTACTTCTGAAGAGTGGAATCAATCGCATAGGTCCACGAGGCAATCCATTTATTAAGATTGAAGAGTTGATAAGCATATATGGGAGAAAATTTGTCCCCTCTAACAAAATTAATTTAGCAATTATGAAAATTTTCAGACTAATAATCACATTATATATAACCATGTGGTGACAGGATTTTGGCTTCAATACTAAGACTGCAAAAAAAGTTTGAGAGATATATTTAAGTTAATTCCCAACTATGCAAAAGCTTACTGATTTGTTATAATCAAGCTTGCCACCCCCAATGAGAGTCCCATTCTGGAAGTTCCTTGGGAAGACATTTTTCCCAAACTTGTGATCCCTATCGCTCTTCCAAGCAATATCTTTCTTGTTTACAGGCAATTGCTGATTGCTGCGAGAAAAGATGTAAGTATCATTAAACAAACTCCAAGCTATTAGGCCACAAGGAACAATTGGAAGCCCATTTGATTTGTCTTCAGGTTCACAGGAACCGGTGTCATCTATTTTACTTGGGTTCTTCAATTGTTGGCCAAATCAAATGACTTACATGAAAAATCCCAACTCATTTTTCACAAACTAATTTAGGGTACCAAATTAGGTATTAACCAAACAATTTTATTCACCCATTTACAAATAAAGTTTCAGAGCAAAAAAATTGCAAAAAAAAAAAAAAAAAAATTGGTAGCTTACCTAAGCACATGGAATTTTGTGATATCACACATCAGCTGGTAAGATTATAAAGGAGCAAGATGGTGACTTTTTGTTGCCACTGTTAAATTACTTATCTTAGGTTGTGTGTGAGTTGGGATGTGCGCAAGAGCTTAGGGTTGGAAGATAAGAGAAGAGGTGGATATGTACGCTTAAGCAAGTTGGAGAATAAAGAAAGGTCTAGGACTGAATAAAAAAAAGGTAAATCCAGTATATAATAAAATTAGAAGAGGGAAAATTTAGTGGGAAAGTGCAACCGTTGCAATAGCCTAATTTTTCACATAACCGTTGCTATTGACAAATCTTTTAGAACGGTTAAAGTAACTGTTGCCGTAGATTTATATTTGGCAACGGTTATTATACTACTGCAACGGTTTACTCTTCGAACTGTTCTAGTAGGGTGTAAGATCTTATGCAACGGTCACAACCGTTGCAATAGATTGTCTATTGCAACGGTTCTGTCACCGTTGCTAAAACATCCGTTCCAATAGGCTTATTTTCTGGTAGTGGATATACCGGAGTGAAAGGGAAAGTATATCACTATGGATTTTTTAGTTGGATTACCACAGGCCTAGAGGAGATTTTATGTTGTGTGGCTCATTGTGGATAGACTGACCAAATCTACACATTTAATTTCAGTTATGACTTCTTACACCTCTGAGCAGTTGGTTCGGATTTAACTTAGAGAGATTGTTTACCTGTATAGTATGCTTGTGTCTATTATTTCGGATCGAGGCACTCAATTTATATCCTATTTTTGGAGAGTGGTGCAGCGTGAGTTGAGCACGCAGGTTAAGATGAGTGCGGCATTTCATTTTCAGACGGACGGACAACCCAAGTGTACCATTCCGATCTTGAAATATATGCTGAGAGCTTGTGGCATTAATTTTGGAGGCCAGTGAAATCAGTTTCTAACGTTAGCAGAGTATGCCAATTGGTTGGGTAAGACCTAGAACTAAGAGATATTATGCATAGCCTAGCCATAATCAAAGGCAAATACTGGAAAGATACAAGAATAAAATGGTGGTTGCTGCACTTGGAGCTTTGATTTGTCACACGTGGATAGCAAGAAACTGGATGTTAGAGTTATCTAGTTGTATATTAATATATAGTAGCAGGACTACTTAGATTTATCCTTGTACTTATCTTTTTTCCTTATATTTATCTTTATGTACACATGATATTGTATCATTCTCTGAATAAACAAATGAATAAAGAGAGTGCATAACTCACGTTTTCACCCTTCAACCTTTATGTTTCATGTTGGTATAAAAAGTTATTCACGATCCCTTAATGGCTCCTGAAATTTCCTCCTCCTTTACAGTTTCGACCTCCTTCACCGGCTAATGGAATTAGGCCTCCTTTGCTTCTGCTAAAAAATGCCAGGTATATTTTCACTTTAATTACACTGCTTGGTTTGCAAAAATAGGTTTACTCATTTGTCACTAACAATATCCCTAAATCATTTGCTGCAATTTGGAGGCGGTTCAATCAACGGTTTGGTACTCGGACTTTGGAGCATCTGCGTGCATGACAAAATGATCCATCTAACCTTAACTCCCGCACACTCCCTACACTGGTTCTTCTGATCAAGTTATGGTTGGCGATGGTACTCTATAACTCGATTGGTTCTTCTACCATTTCTACAGATTCTAGGCCTCTTATTTTAAAGAATGTAATATACGTATGTTCCTTCTCTTGCTAAAAATCTCCTTTCTATTCAACGTTTGTGTGTTCATAATAAATGTTACATTCAATTTACTGACTTTGGCTTTTTTGTCAAGGACAAGAAGATCAAAATAACATTGTCTGATGTTCCAACTATGGTTTATTTGCTCAAGTCCTACCTGCTTCTCTTTGGCAGACATCCTAGACAACAATCTCTTAGTTCTTTAGTTGCTAGAAAATTGATCAACAATACTTCTTCCATTAGCAATAATTCTTGTAATGTTTGTCATTGAGGCAAACAAGCTCGAATGTCTTTTTCTTTATCAAGTAGTAATGCAAATTCGCCTTTTGTTTTAAATCATTCAGTTGTTTGGCATGTTCTTCAAATTCTGGCTACCGTTATTACATTTTATTCCTTGATGATTACATTAAATTTTCTTGGATTTGCTTGATGCATGAAAAATTTGAATCTTTTGAGAAATTCAAAGAATTTTATAAGATGTTTAAAACTGTTTTTCACACCACTATTTCATATTTTCGAACAGATGAATCTAGAGAGAACGTTAACAATAATTTTAAGTCCTTCGAATAAAATGGTATCGTCCATCGTCTTTCTTGTTTTCACACTTCTGCTCAAAATGGTAGGGCCGAGAGAAAACGTAGACATATTGATAATGTCCTACGTTGTCTAATTTTTCAACCGTCAATGCCATTTTTAATTTTGGGTCGATCTTGTTTGTATGCTAGATATTTTTAGGGAAAAAAATTACTCTTTTATTTTTTAGGTAGGTGAAGGGGGAGAAAAACGTCAGCGGAGAAAAAATTGAAGGCCGAAGACGCATTTCAAAAATTATTTTTTTATCGCTGCCACCAGCTTTTTTCCTTCTACTTTTTTTTTTCTTTAAACGTTCTCTTTCTACCAAACGTTCTCCGCCAAACGCTCCCCCATCCCCAACGGTCAAAACCAAACCACCCCACCCCACGCTGGCGACCACCCCCCCAGAAGGTAAACCCCCCTCCCCACCTCATCTTTCAAGCCTCCCTCCCCCTCCCTCCCCTCTCCTTTCTCTTCTTTCTCCCTTCCCTACTCCCTTACTGGAGCTGTTTTGTGTTGCTTTACTGTGTAACTGTTTCGGGTTAGGTAAAAGGATTCAATTTTGGGTTTCAATGTGATTCTGAAACAGTGCAAGTAAGTAAAAAGGGATATTTTTATGCGTTTTTGTGTTTTTGTTGACTATATATATATATATATATATTGAATTTAATGCTATCTATTATTTTAGTAATTGTTGTGTTTTTAGGGGGTTTTCTGTTTTTTGTTCATTTATTATTTAATTTATTTCTTATATAAACAAAAAAAATCAATCAAATAATCAAAATTCAATTTAAGGCTTTTATTACAATTTTTTTGCTCTCTTTTGCTACGGGTGGGGCCTCACCAGTGGTAGCGGTGACAATCCCTCCTTTTCGTCTGTCTTCTTGGTATTATGTTCGTATTTTCAGGTCAAGGTCTGTGGCTATTAGCGGTAAGCGGAACGTGCGCGAGCAAACATAAGGAACAACCCAGGCAAGGGTCAACGAGGGGCGGCAGAAGTGGGACACGAACGTGCTAGTTGGACGCAACATCATCGTCTATACCAGGACAATTCCAGGTTCTACTTGCGGGAGTTGGTACCTCCTGTTTCCCTTTTCCCATTTATTACATTAGTTAATTTCAATCTTAGTTCCTATTAGTTTACTCAAAGTATTAGTGCGCTTATAGTTGCAACATGTCTTTGTCTAGCTTGGTCTGTTGCCTTGTGTGTATTAGTGATTTTTCCCTTAGTTTTTCCTAGGTATAGTGGATGTGGTCTAGGATGGTCGAGTGAGTTCATGTCCTCGAAGGGAGCGGGGGGTGGGGCGGGAGGTAGGGAAGGGGTTAAGGGGTGGACCGAGAGGCAAGGGAGGTAAAGGAAACAAGGGTGCCTATAGGTTAAGAATCGGGTCATGGAACATAGGTACATTGACAAGTAAGTCTATAGAGTTGGCAAAGATTCTCCAGAAGAGGAGGGTCAATATAACGTGTGTCCAGGAGACCAGGTGGGTAGGGTTGAGGGCGAGGGATGTAGACGGGTATAAACTTTGGTACTCAGGAGTCGATTGAGGTAAGAATGGAGTGGGTATCTTGGTGGATAGGGAACTCAGAGAGTCGGTGGTTGAGGTCAGACGAGTGAACGATAAGTTGGTGGTTGGAGAGCACACTCTAAATGTCGTTAGCGCCTACGCGCCGCATGCAGGCCTAGATGAAGAGGTTAAATGACACTTATGGGGGGGATTAGATGAGATTGTGCGCCAGGTTCCGCCTACTGAAAAGTTGTTCATATGAGGAGATTTCAATAGTTATATTGGGGCAACAATAGGTTGTTATGGCGAGGTGAATGGAGGCTTTGGTTTTGGGGAGAGGAACGGGGGAGGTACCTCGCTGTTGGACTTCGCTAAGGCTTTTGGGTTGGTGATTGCAATCTGACTTTCCAAGGAGGAAAGACCATTTGGTTACTTTTCAAAATGCGGTAGCGAAGACCCAGATTGACTATCTCCTCCTCAGGAGGTGTGACAGCGGGTTGTGCAAGGACTGCAAGGTGATTCCGAGTGAGACACTTGTGATGCAACATAGACTGTTGGTTCTCGACGTTCATATTAGGTTTAAGAAGAAGAAAAGGTCTGCTCCGGGAAAATCAAGAATCAGGTGGGGAGCTTTGACTAAGGATAAAGCCCAAGAGTTAGAGTGTCGGTTTTCGGCCGTGGGAGCTTGGAGGAGTAGTGGTGACGCGAACACGATGTGGTCAGCGACAACATACTTTATAAGGGAATCTGTAAGAGAGGTGTTAGGGGTCTCATTCGGTGTCTCTAGTGGACACAAAGGAGATTGGTGTTAGAATGAAGTGCTCCAAGGCAAAGTGGAAGCGAAGAAGGCGGCATACTAGAGGTTAGTGGAGAGCAGAGGTGATGACGAGAGGAGAGCGTGCATAAAGAGATATAAGGTAGTAAGGAAAGCATCTAAATTATCGTTCACGGAGGCTAAGAATGCGGCTTATGGTCGTATGTATGAGGAACTGGGGGAAAAAGGTGGGGATAAGAAGTTATTTTGGTTGGCCAAATCGAGAGAGAGGAAGGTTCGCGATTTGGACCAAGTGAGATGCATGAAGGACGAAGATAGTAGAGTACTGGTGGAAGATGCCCAGATTAAGAGGTGATGGCAGACTTACTTTCATAAACTCATGAATGAAAAAGATGATCGTGATATTGTTCTAGGCGAACTGGAGCATTCCGAAAGTCATCGTGACTTCGGGCCCTATAGGCGTTTCGAGGTCGAGGAGGTCGTAGGGGCTATGTATAAGATGAGTAGGGGTAGAGCGACCAGCCCAGACGAGATTCCAGTGGAATTTCGGAAGTGTGTAGGAAGAGCAGGTGTGGAGTGGCTGACTGGGTTGTTTAATGTTATTTTTAAGGCGAAGAGGATACCAGATGAGTGAAGGTGGAGTACGGTGGTTCCATTGTATAAGAATAAAGGTGATATCCAGATTTGTAACAATTATAGGGGTATCAAACTACTGAGTCATACCATGAAAGTATGTGAGAGAGTGGTTGAAGCAGGAGTGAGGATGACAGTGTCTATATCTGACAACCAGTTCGGGTTCATGCCAGGTCGTTCCACCACTAAAGCTATACAGCTTGTTAATAGGTTGATGGAACTATACAGAGAAAGAAAAAAGGATTTGCACATGGTGTTTATTGACCTAGAGAAAGCGTATGACAAGGTTCCTATAGAAGTTCTATGGAGATGCTTAGAGGCAAAAGGTATGCCAGTTCCTTATGTTATGGCAATTAAGGACATGTATGATGGGGCTAAGACTCGGGTTAGGACAGTAGGAAGGGACTCTGAGCTTTTTCCAGTTGAAATGGGATTATACCAAGGCTCTACTCTCAGTCCGTTCTTATTCGCCTTGGTGATAATGCGATATCAAACCATATTCAAGGGGAGGTGCCATGGTGCATGTGATTCACTGACGATATAGTTTTGATTGATGAGTCACGAGCCAGTGTTAACAAGAGATTGGAAGTTATGAGACAGACTCTTGAGTCCAAGGGTTTCAAGCTAAGCATAACGAAGACGGAATACCTCGAGTGTAAGTTCAGCACTGGGATGGGGGAAGTGGATGTGGATGTGAGGCTTGAGGCACATGTTATCCCAAGTAGAGGTAGCTTCAAGTACCTTGGTTCGGTTATCCACGGGGGAAAAGAGATCGATAAGGATGTCGCACACCGTATTGGTGTAGGATGGATGAAGTAGAGGTTAGCATCTGGAGTCTTGTGTGATAAGAGAGTGCCAACAATACTCAAAGGTAAGTTCTATAAAATGGTGCATAGACCGACCATGATGTATGGGACTGAGTGTTGGCCTATTAAGAACTCACATATCCAAAAGATGAAAGTAGCAGAAATGAGGATGTTGAGGTGGATGTGCGGGCACACTAGGAAGGATACGATTGGGAATGATGACATTCGGGAGAAGGTGCACGTGGTCCCTATTGATGAAAATATGCGGGAAGGAAAGCTCAGATGGTTCGGGCATGTACAGAGGAGAAGCCCAGATGCTCTGGTTAGGAGGTGTGAGTGGCTTGTCGTGGAAGGCACGAGAAGAGGTAGAGGGCGTCCAAAGAAGTATTGGCGAGAGGTGATCAGGAATGATATGGCGAGGCTTCAGATCTCAGAGGACATGACACTTGATAGGAGGTTATGGAAATTGCGTATTTCGGTTGTAGGCTAGGAGGTAGGTGAGTATTGCGTTACTTTGTACCTTTGTGCGCCTAGCTCGGTGGGGTTTTGTTTAAGATTGCTAGGGGCAATATCATGTCTTACTTCTTTATATTTTTGGTTGCAGAATACATTTACTAACCATCGTTTTGCTTCGATTTCTCTGGTTATTTATTTTTTCTCTTTTTTCCTACATTCTATGTTCCCTTTTTCCTATGATTTTCGTGGTGAATCTAATATTCTTTCATTTATCCTTTTATTATCTTGAGCCGAGGGTCTTTCGGAAACAGCCTATCTATCCCTTTGGGGTAAGGGTAAGGTCTGCGTACACACTACCCTCCCAAGGCCTCACTTATAGGATTTTACTGGGTTGTTGTTGTTGTTGCTGCTTGTTTGTATGCTATTTCTCTTATTAACATCACTCCCCTTGTCGGTGTTGAAATTTAAATCTCCATTTGAGTTGATTTATGGTCATATTCCAGATTATAACTTTATTTGTCTTTATATAAAGTACCCTACACATAAGTTTGGGGGTGTCGTATTCCAAAAACGTTGCAATGAGGGGGGTATACCTCACCTCAAAAACATAATACAACATGGTGATTTCTACCACTCAAAAAAAGTTGGAGGTATGTACTAAAAGTCCTCCCAACTGATAGTGTAATATATACATAATCAACTAACAAAAAAGTTACACTTATCGTATTTTGTTCTAATACTAGGCATTTGCCATTTATCTAGAATCCAAGGGCCTTTTGCTTCTTCGGGAAGATGCCTGAATGAGTGACATATCACAACTTGATTTGTAGTAGAGACGAGTTTAGCTAAAGAACCAGCTACTTGGTTGCCCTCTCTGTAGCAGTGTTGTACAGTCGCGCTTGCATTATGGATAATGTTATAATCCTATCCACCACCATCTTTAGCTTCATATTCTTTGTTCCTCTTTGGTTGCACAGACATACGTACCCCCAGTGGCCTACGGGTAGTAGCAGCATGGATGATACTGGGACTAGGTGAGTTGCATTTTTTAGGCGGCCCGCAGCTTGTATAGTCCCTTCCAGCGTATTGTATTTATTTTCTGTCCAATTATATTCCGAACAGCTGTTGTTCTTTATTTGATTTTTCTTAGAAATTGCTCATGCACTTGTGACGCCGGGTTCTGAGATAGTTTGAAGTATTTCTTATTAATTGCTTATCATTTAATTTGAATGGACGCGATTATATTTTTATTTATAAAAAAAAGAGGAAAATCATAGATTCAAGAGTATTAAAACGAGAATCTCATTAAGTAATTTGGTTGGCTTGCTTGACGGTAGTGTCTGACGCCATCATGACCCTTAGTGAATTTTGGGTCGTAATACTTCTGTTGGTGTGTAAGCTTTCATCAACTTGCTGTGCGTCGCGCGAAACACGTTCGCTGGGATCTGTCCTGGTGCATTCTCGATGTTTCGTGGTGGTGCACCAACAACCGGAACAACCACACCATTTTCTCTGTGGTTTTCAAGGTTGTTGTTTTCAGCTCTATTCACTAAGCCAAATTTTTTGACGTGAAACTGAAAATCTTGGACAAAAAAAGGTGTGAAAGATAACTTACGTTGTGTATTGAAACCAACAAGAAAATAATTACTACTTATTTTTAGCCTCACGATGGGCGCCAAACTGTTTACCGTGAAAATTGTAATAATAATTAAATTTGTTGATGGGACTCTAAAAATACGTGATCTATTTTTATGCTAGTTGTTAAGCAATTGGTGCTAAGTGTATGAAATTTAGAGACGAAATAAAGCTAAGAGGGGGAGGGGGGCGACAATCAAACCGATAGGCTAATGATTTTGGGCCTCAAGCTTGTCGATTTGGGGCCTCAAAGTGCTTGGGATCGAGCTATCGTAGATGATAAGGATATGGCTTAACAGTTATGAGGTAATTAAGGGAGACTCTTTATGGATAAGCAATAAATGAAGAACAAGTATAAATATAAAGAATGAGAGCAATAATATCAAGAGAGCTTGTTAGATAGAAAAGAGAAAGTTCTTGTATATCATGTGGAGTGACCGGAGCAACAGAAGACTTACAAAATGGTAAGGATACCATTTATATTGGAGGACAACAACAACAACAACAACCCAGTATAATCCCATAAGTGAGGTCTGGGGAGGGTAATATTGTAACGACCCGGCCCAACACTGTGTATATATTGTCCGCTTTGGGTCTAGCCCGCACGGTTTTGTTCCTCCCCAGGCCTGTTACAGGAACCACTGGGGAAAAGGCCTATACACATGTTGGTCCAGCATCTTTACTTAACTAGCCCAGGACTCCCTCTCAATTCCGATGTGGGATATCTGGAGAACTACAGTGCCTGTTCTAGGAACCACTGTACTCCGCCCACCAACAAGGATTCAACGTCCTCGTTGAGGGTACCCAACGCATCGTACTTAGAGAGTCGGCTCTGATACCAATTGTAACGACCCGGCCCAACACTGTGTATATATTGTCCGCTTTGGGCCTAGCTCGCACGGTTTTGTTCCTCCCCAAGCCTGTTACAGGAACCACTGGGGAAAAGGCCTATACACATGTTGGTCCAGCATCTTTACTTAACTAGCCCGGGACTCCCTCTCAATTCCGATGTGGGATATTTGGAGAACTACAGTGCCTGTACCAGGAACCACTGTACTCAAACTTGTCACGACCCCAAACCCCGGTCGTGATGGCGCCCAACACATTGCTAGGCAAGCCCGACCATCTTATCCAATTAAACCAGCCAAGTATAATTAATACTGATTAATCGGCGTGATTAGCCTGTTTTCATAACAAATCAAGAAGTGTAGAATCGAAATACAAGAACACAGTCCCAACCAAATCGTGGCGTCATAAGTCTGAGCCTCTACAAATGAGATCTACTACAAAATCAAGTCTAACCAGAATGGAGATAACAAAATGATAAAAAGAAAGAGGTCAAGTACTGCGGACGTTGGCAGCTACCTCGAAGTCTCCACAGAATGGGGATAATAAAGCAGTTGTGATAGCTCAACTACCCTCCTGAACCTGTATATCTGCACAAAAAGTGCAGGGGAGTGGGGTGAGTATATTTCAACTCAGTGAGTAACAATAATAAATAATAACTGAAAATAAGTACTCCTGTACTATCACTAAACAGTTCTAAGGCAACCCCCACAGGTTAGTCATCACTATAATGAGTACTCTGATCTCCAGTCCACATCTATCTGATCTAAGTCCCACACTGACCACATCCTCGCTCGTACCACTACGGTATACAGCCATCTCAATATATAGAGACATATACATCTGTCTATAACATATAAATATTTCAGAGTATATACATGAATATGAATAAGTATAATGTTGCGGCGCGCAGCCCGCTCCAATACATCTACCGCGCTGCGGCGTGCGGCCCGCTCTATTTAACGTCGACGGCGCTCACCGGGGGTGTATACGGACTTCGGAGGGGCTCCCCGGGCCCAAGCACTATAATACTACGGCGTGCGACACGATCCACACAAATATTCCTGCGGCGTGCAGTGCGATCCAAATATATATATATATATATATATATATATATATATATGTATATGTATGCATGCAACGTGCGGCCCGATCCCATAATATACACCGGTGCTCACCGAGAATGTGTGCGGACTCGGACTCCGAGGGGCTCCTACGGCCCATGCGCAATAATACGCGGCGTGCGGTCCGTCCCACATGTATATTACATGTATATTCATGCGGCGTGCGGTCCGATCCAATATATATATACTGTTGCGGCGTGCAGCCCGATCCATTATAGGTATATATATATAATACCTCATAATGAGTCCTCGACCCTATCCCAGCCAGTATATACTTGGCCTCTCAGGCCCAATATAATATATCACAGTGGGTCCTTGACCCTGTCTCAGTCAATATAGACTTGGCCTTTCAGGCCCAATATAACATCTCATAGTGGGTCCTCGACCCTATCTCATCTCAATCGGTATAGACTTGGCCTTTCAGGCCCACCCAACTAGAACAGGGAATTCCACCCTAGATAATCTCTCTCAATGTACACATCTAGTACGGGCTCATATTATGCTATACAGCTAGAGCTACGGCTGAGTGTATGTTTCCAACACGATATAAGGGTCACCTAGCTCTATAGGTTCCCTAATGCTCTACAGATCGGCACAAGGCCCCAAACATGGCTATCAGCCCAATTGCACAGTTATAAACTTATTATCAGTCATAACACACAGTATACTATTAGTCGGGAAGGACTAAGTCCGAACCCCCAATCACAATGTCACAACGCCCGTCATAGAACGCGTGTCTCATCTCAATATAGCACTGTGAAGTGCTAGTACGGGGTTTCAAACCCTCAGTACATTGTTTACTACTACCACTCACCTCGAACCGGTAGAAGCTTCATGCCCGCGATGCCTTAGCTCCTCGAACCGGCATCCACGCACGTCAAAACTAGCCAAAATCAGTACAAATACATCAAAATAGGCTAATGGAACATAACCCAATCGAAAGAACTCGAAAAATATCAAAAATCATGAAATTGGCAAAACCCGAGCCCCGGGCCCACATCTCGAAAAATTTTGAAATTTATATTTCCGCAATCCTCGTCTCGCCACGAGTCCCTACATATCAAATTCACAAAAATTGGAGTTCATTTGTCCCCTTAAATCACTATTTCTATCCAAGAGGATTTTCTACCATTTTCAACAAAAATTCTCAAATTAAACACTAAAACTTGCAATAGATTCGAGTTATACCACCAAATTGAGTTAAGAACACTTACCCCGTTGTTATCTCCTAAAATCCCACGAAAAATCGCCCTATCCGAGCTCCAAATTGTCAAAAATGGCAATATATTTTCGGACCTCAAATATATTCTGTCCGGCACTATTCACGGTTACTGTTCACGGTACTGATCAAAGTTATTATTAACTGTTCATGGACACTGTTCATGGTCACTGTTTACAGCAGATATTTTTGCATTTTCCGCCCATTTTCTAAGTCCGGAATTATTCCGAGACACCTCCGAAACACTCCCGAGCCCTCGGGGCTCCAAACCAAATATGCACATTGACTCTAAAACATCACACGAACTCGCTCGAGTGATCAAATCGCCGAAATAATATCAAAATCATCAATTTTCATCAAATCAAGGCCTAAGTTTCCAATAACTTCCGAAAATACACTTTCGATCAAAAATCCGACCAAACGATGTCCGAATGACCTGAAAATTTGCAGACATATCCAAAATCACCAAACGAAGCTACTGCAACTATCAGAATTCCATTCCGACTCCCGGATCAAAATATCACACATCGATCGGATTCCGCCAAAATTCCAACTTCGCCAAAATAGGCTAACTTCTTCACCGGACCTCCAAAATTACTTCCAATTGCGCTTCTAAGTCTTAAATCATCCCCCAAAACTAACCAAATCATCGGAATTCAGTTCCGAGCCCTCTAACTCATAAGTCAACGTTGGGTTGACTTTTCCAAGTTAAGCTTTCCTTAAAGAGATTAATTGTCCTTTTTCCTACCAAAATCGATCCGAATTGACTCAAAGTTTGCACACAAGTCACATTCGACATTACGGACTTGTACCAACTTTTGGAATCGCATTCTGACCCCGATATCAAAATTTTCACTTTCGGTCGAATTTTCTCATAAACCTTCTAATTCCTATATTTAGCCAAATGACTTCAAAATGACCTCAGGACATCCGAATTCACTTCCGATCGCTTTCCCAACTCCAAAATCACCATACGGATCTATTCCCAGACTCGGAATCTCAAATGGACATCTATAACTCTAAAATGCCTTCCAACCCAAATTTATGAAATTTTTCTAAAATACTAACTTCCACCATATACGCCGAAATGCTCACGGGTTATCAAAAACCAAATCCGGACATACACCCTAGTTCAAAATCATCATACGAGCATGCTGGAACTTTTAGATCCCAATTCCGAGGTCATTTACTCAAAATTCCAATCCTAGTTCATTTCTTCAACTTTAATCTTTCAAAATGAGAATTTCCATTTAGATTTGACTCCAAACTTCCTGAATTTTAATTCCGACCATACACACAAGTCAATATACCTGAGATGAAATTGTTCATGGCCTCAATCTGCTGAATGACGCGTCGGGACTCAAAACGACCGGTCGGGTCGTTACAATCTCCCCCACTTATGCATACGTTCGTCCTCGAACGTGCTGAGAACTACAATGATGTAGTCTCAAATAAATTGTTTAACACATAATGCACCTTCCCATGCTACCACTACTTAGTTGAGTACATTAGCTATATAATTTTGTAGATATAATTCTTTATTCAAGCGAATAAGCCATTAGGCCAAATTCCAACACCCTGAATTTCCTGCCAAGTATGTTTCCATCATTCGACCACCATATCAATCTCCACACGTTGTACCCAGACATTAATGCATAACTTTGTTGAATTTACACTTCGCATAACTTTACTCATATGACCACAATAACATTCTTTATTACTACAGTTGCCTACAATACCCAAATACCGATGGAAACCTCTTATTAGTTGAAGTCTTATTCCAACACTTTCATATACCGCCAACGATAAATAAAACACGGGCTAAACCGTAACAATTCCTCAGATCCACCATTTATGAAGCCATTTCTCTTTTGAATGATATTATAACGGATTTTGGAGCCAAACCTCGATATTACCTTTCTATCTAGCTGAAATCACGTATGTTCGCACTCATTAATGACTCCAACGATCATTTCGATTATAACACACCACAGTGGTAATATGACACCTCCTCATCGGCCTAAGCCACGACGAGCAAAACACGGGCTCCAATAAGAAATGATCTGAACACACTCGAATCATGACAACAGACTCACATAAAGAGCTATAATTCAAATTCTTCAATACCATCACAACACATAACTGAGATCTCGTCTCACATCATAGAATTAGAGTACCTGAATCCTCCTCGAAAGGTCATAACATCACGTGGCCTTGCCACAACTCATGATTATATCCAAACACTATTACTCATGGAGCACCTCAAGTCGCAATGCTCAAAACGGTCAGCCACACACATATTTAGGTCTGAACTCAAGCAATCAATCACACACGCGGTGATATATTTAGTATATGCTATCGAATCCCGTATGGGCACAACCGATGTGCTATTCCCCGAGCGATATCCAATACGGACTATTCCTCAGAAGAGAGGAAGTATTGTATACAAGGTACATATAGGAAGCTATATTTCCCACATCACATTGTTGCGGCGCGCAACCCGTTCCAATAGCATACCTGTGGTGGCGTGCCACCCGATCCAGATACCATACATGTGGCGGCGTGCCACCCGATCCAGATACTATACATGTGGCGGCATGCCACCCGATCCAGATGATATACATGTGGCGGCGTGCCACCCGATCTACGCATAAATCTAGCAAAAGGGAATGCACATCGACTCAAGTTGCTCATTGCAACAAACATGTATATATGGCCTCGAGCTCGGTCACATGAAACTCATCCGATAAAGTTCCTCAATACCGGAACTGAAACAATGGTAGATACCGCTACACTGACATCCGCCACGAAGGCCCAACTGACAAAGCAATACCTATCAGCCGTCCGCTGGCCCTAGGGTACATCCACCCTGCTGGAGCATGATCTGATGCGCTCTGCCATGCAGTTTGCGACATGTTTCTGACATAGTCCATATCACATTAGTCTGGACAACCTAGCTTATGACAACCAGTCAGCAATCGTATATCATTATTCAAATTCATCATATCAAGTAACGAGATAGCCACTGGAGCTTCCAATTTCCGATAACCGCTACACTGTACCGATACACATGATATACCACCGCTGCGTAGGCGGGTTACGAGAACTTCTAGTCTCCAACACATACATAACATAGGAATCATTATGCCTGATTCCGTACTTCACCGTGCGATCACTACAAGAAAGTATGGAATTTGCAATAACTTTTTTTGTTGCCATACATTAGATATTGTTGCGAAAAGTACTTTCGGCAACGACAGAAAAGTTGTTGCATGTCGTTGCAATAAATGCTGATGGGAAAAGTTTTTGCAACAACAAAAATTGTCATTGCCAAAAGCTAATTTAACGCAACACGATATCTTGTTGCCGTAAATTATTTTTTGATTGTCCAAATGTGGCTTATAAAAATATTTAGCAACAAAAATTATTGTTGCATTATTTATTATTTTTCGCAACAATACTCCTTGTGGCAAAAAGAATGGCAGGAAGGTAGTTAATAATCTGTTATAAAGACTTTTCGCAACAGGTATTGTTGTGGGCACAAACCAACTTTTGCCAACAATATTATATTTTCTTTTATATAATAGCAATAATAAATGTGTAGTTGCTAAATACACAAATTATATTTTCTTCCAAAATATCACAAATATATATATAAATTAATATATGATATATATTTGCAAAGGTCAATACAGCTGACGCACTAAGTATTTATATACTTTCAAAAACTAAATCCTACTAAAACATATGTTCTTAATAAAAACAAGAGCATCTACCGGGTCATAATTTCTAATCTAATAACAACCCAAAAGTAAGTCTTCTTCTAGTAGCTTGAGCATTAGATGAATCATATTGTCAGCTATGTTGGTTCATTCATCCTCATCCTGCAAAAGAAGATAAATTATAATTATATTTTATAAAAGAAAATTATAAAGTATACAAGTATACAAGTACAGATCAAAACAAAAAAAAGTTGGACACCAATGAATGATATAAAAAGATTCTTATAACCAAAGCTAAAGCTAAGAAATTATCAAATAAGAATTATATGGAAGACTACCAAAATCAAGCTTATATTTGCTCGAAAAGTAGAGCACAAAAACAGATCTCTATTTCTATTCTTTTCGACAAAAAACAGAGGAAAAACTGGACAGTTGTTAATCAAGCTCATACAGGACCTGCTCCATCATTTTCAACAGTGGGACGATGTTTTGATAGGAAGAACACCAGCTGCTCGAACACATTTCAAACATTGAATAATGAAGAGGATGTTGTGGGGATTTTGCAGCTTAAGGAGACAAGTGCAAGTTTAGGCACAATGAAAGTAAGGCCATCAGGCAGTGCAAACAATCAGCAGAGTTCAAGTGTTCCAATGAATGCAACAAGAGACATTATTCCAGCTGTGACTGAGTTAACGAGCAAGCAAGCAGACGAATTCAAGCATACAGGTAGAAAACTTTTTGTTTCGACAAAAATTGTTCCAGTTGAATCTGGACAGCAGATAATGTCAACAACTAACAATCATCAACCACACATCCTTCAAGTACTTGTATCTCATCATGGACACAAGGTATCTACTTGATAAAAAAGCAGTAGTTTCTACTTCCAATCAGATTGTTACTGTTGACGGGCTAGGAGAACTATATAAATTGTAACTGAAAACTATAATACAAACATGATATTGAACAATATCAACCAACAAATTATTTTTACAAGAGTTAGACAAAGTTTCTTACCGTGACGTTATCCATAAGTCTTGAATGATTTGCCTTATTCGGACCATTTAAATTAGAAATAATATTTAGAAGTCCACCAGAAACTCCATTCTGTTAAATATAATAAAATAAGATAACTTAATTTGTCGTACAAATCAGTGGAAAGGAATGATATGAGAATGAGTCAGAAACACAAACAGTGCGAGCGACAAAAGTAATTAATCAATACAAGCATGCCATATGGTGTTATTTTGTGGATCATATGTAAGTAATAAGGTATCATTTGATAGTTTAGTACATGAGTGATTTTTACTTCACAAGTATGTATGGACATTTATTTGCAATCAATTCTAGAGTTATGCTTCAATTCAATATTATCTATTTTCTTATGTTTAGAGCAATGCTAACGTGCTACCACTTTTATTGTTAAAGAAATATTCTTAGGATCAAAAGTAAGTAATGAAATACCTCACTACTTAGTATATGGGATGCTAGTGCCATCATGCTCTCTTTTAACAATTTTTGGTCAACCACCAAGGCTTCTCGATTTTTTCGCTCTTGCTCAAGCTGTTTCTGTACTTTTTTTAGTTGCCATTCTACACTCTCTCGTTTACGACGTTCTTCTTCTGCCTCTTTTTGTTGTGCTTGTAGTTTCTCTTGAATTCCATTCATGGATCTCCTACTTGTTGACTTAACTCCCGATCCTTGACCCCGACAATAACTTTATGTTCTCCAACAACTTTCACAAATGCAGCATTAACAATTGGGTCCAAATCGGTATCCTCTTCAATTTCTTGGATTTGCTCAGCAATATATTCGTTCACCTTATCCTACAAAAAAATTATACAATATGTTACATTCAATATTTATTTCAAAAAACTCATATTATATGAATAAAGATAAAAATGCCAAATGTACATTTAATTCAGCAGAGGCATCATTAACCCAATGTCCGTCCTTCATGTGAGTCAATTCCCAAAGTTTCTGCAAGTTTGGTTCTTTTCCAGTGTTTTTATTTCTCTACCAAAACAAATCAAATTATGTTATTAAATCAAGAATAACCAAAACTCGTAAAATAAAATATTTATGTTACCTTTTCAAAAGATACTGCTTGGAATGATTTTCTGCCGCAAATATGATTCATTTCTTGATTTGCCTTATTGGTTTTGTTTCGCTCACTCATTCTCTGCATTGAGTTTGATAACTGGTTGCTTAGAATAATATCAATACAACTTGAGCAAATTAAAATGGCAAGTATAGTAAGTGTTCCAGATGCTCAGCATGCAGGGTGCCCTTCAGTTTTGCTTATCTTTTTCAACTCAACAGGTGTTTATTGTTCTTGTTATGCAGAGAGACCCTTGATTCAAAAAAAGGTTGAGATATATCTTCTCAGGCATCTGCAACAACCAGAAAATATCAAGACGCTGTTGTAGGTGCCCTTGTTCACATGCTGAGGACTGCCCCCCCTTTGCGTCAAGATTCTAGCTGTTATACCTCGCGTTCTGTAAAAACAGAAGTAGAGGGAGAAACTGGCACTGCATCAGGGTTCTATGTTCCTAGAAAGGCTTCTGACGCGTTTTGTTAGATGTTTGTTGTTGCTTTCCATTGGAGAGCTGTTATTTCTAGATTTTGGGACTGATAACCTATGGTGACAGTAGCAGATGATGGTCGACATATTAATGCAACAACTGAACAAGTAGCAGATTTCAAATATGCTACTGTAAATGGAGAAGGGTACAAAACTGGAGATGATCATGAGCTCAGATTGAAAAATTCAACAGCAGGCAACAACAAGAAGATGTTGCAAATACAAGGGAGATTTGTGCGAATTATTGAATGAGCAATATGCAGAAAATGTGCTAAAGAAATCAACAGGTAATCTAGCTGTTTGCTCGACCAAATGGGCAATTGCAGCATGTCGCTGGGACAAATGCAACTGATGGTGCCTTAGCAAAAACTGCTCGTGCAAGTCTTACCAAAAAGAGATGCCTGATGGAGAGAAAGACCGCTCGAGCAAGTCTTCTGCTTTGAAATTACCAACTATAATTTTGATGTTTATTATTTTGGAATTAGTTCATCAGACTGATTTGAAAAGAAAATATTTTTAAATTTATACATAGTTGGAGCCAAAATAAGATATTCAGCTCAACTAACAAAATCATTTGTACAAAGGGCAGCAAACAGAAACAGAAGCGTCTCAAATGGGATATTCGAACATACTTTCAAGCCATTGCTGCAACATTCTCTTGCATGTGACTTTCAAATGCAAATTGAAAAGCAATTGTGATTATAGATTTTGATGCGACACCAGTAGACTTAAGGTCATTAGCAACTTTACTTTCTGCTGGCCCAATCTCAAGAGTAGAAGTAAGATCAAGGGTACGATTTGGACTGGAGGCTTCCTTAACTTCCTAAAGAAGTTAAAACAAAACCAAATACCACGAATTTTGAAATAGACATCTGACGCGTTGGAGGAGCTCAAAACTTACACACACAATTGAAAGATATGTTAACAATACCCTGTTGATGCGCAAAGGGCAGAAGCACCCTGATGGAATAGTAATGGAATAGTAACAATTGAATAGTAACAATACCCTGTTGATGCGCAAAGGGCAGAAGCACCCTGATGGAATAGTAATCTCAAGAGCTCAAAACTGGTGCTCGAGTGAAGGAACATGTTAATGGAATAGTAACAATACCAGAGGAATTTTCAGGTAGCAGTAGCAACAAGTTAATCCCAGTATGTCGCTTGGACAAATGCAACTGATGGTGCCTTAGCAAAAACTGCTCGAGCAAGTCTTACCAAAAAGAGATGCCTGATGGAGAGAAAGACTGCTCGAGCAAGTCTTCCATCTCTGAATCACCACCGGCTGTGGGTGCAGAACTTGCTAAGCGATTTTCAAATGTCAATCCTAAAAAAGAGATGCCTGATGGAGAGAAAGACAGACACAGAGGAACTCATGACAGGTCCAGCCGGAGGGATCGGGACAAGCTTGATGAAGATACTAAACGAACAAGGGATGAGAGCAGAAACCTTGATCATGATAGAGTTTAGGAACCAAGGCCTAATAAGGTTAATACGCCTATTAATCAGAAGCTTTTATATGCAAAACAATTGATTGACATGATTCCAAAGACCAAAAAACGTGAGCCTCATTCTAAATGACATCTAAAAGCTGGAAATATGCTCATGGCAACTTCATAATGGCAATATATTGGACTGGCATCAAAACTCTTGAATATAAAATCAATGCAACATATTTCAAAAATTGTACTAAAATTCACTTGTTTTGATAGGAGGGTTACCTTAAAAGTATCAGAATCAAAATATTCAACCAAGAAGTTCCATTCAGCTTCATTAACATCGGTTGGCATGTTCTGCAAGCGTTCCTCCTTTGTAGCATATTTCTTGAAATGATCATGGAGTCTACTACGACGATATCTATACAAATTATTAGCTGTTTTAAGGATAGTGTCCCGATTGTGTTGTGTGTCGGGAAGTTGAAAGGTGTCTTGAATTCAAAACAAACTTAAGTGAACTTACTATTGAATTTCGATTGTCCTCTACTGGACCAACAAGAAAATTCTGAGGGAATAGAATGAATTACCAGCATATGAGCAACAATCCTATCTTTTGCTACATCAGAAACTTCCTTCCAATTCTTGACATCATGCCTAGCATTATGCATAACTTTGACAGAAAGCTCCGTAACGAAATCATTAGCTCCAGGACCTACTGCTACAGTTCGATCTGGCGGAATAATCACTTTCAACTTTCCATTGTCACTATCTTTGCGTTTCTTTTGGATTGAAAGCCCTGTTGTCTTGCCCCTTCCCTTTCTCTTTTGACCTTCAGCTATATATGAAAATATGTAGGTGTATAGTAAACACAATATATACAAGCTAATTTAACAAATAAATTAACTTACCTAGCGGTGGGTTTGAGATTACATCAGCAGTTCCAGCATTATTAGAAATATGCACATCTGTCATCATGCTAGGCTGCAACATACAACAACTATCCAGTTCATTATAGAACCAAAAACTACATAATGATAATCATGCTTCCTTGTGGTCTTCTTGTGGTTAATCATGTTATGTTTCCTGTATCTCTCCATGGGTTGATACATATAGCAGCTGGCTACACACTCACCATAGGTTTTTAGACAACAAACATTAGCAGCAACTTTGTAAGAACATAAGAGAAAAAAGGGGGAAAGAAAACGAAAAAAAAGGGAGAACGGATGTGGCATCCTTGCAGCAGTGTATTACAGCAAAAGCTATGTTCAAAAGGAGCAGAAAGATGAAACAGAAAAACTGCACTAAATTATATTATTGGAGACTAGCTAATCGAACGTGCAACTGACAGAAGCAAAATGCTAAGAAAGAGATAAATGTCTTATTCTTCTGATTTCAGGATCCATGGCACTTGAATTATCTGTTGAGCTATACTTCTCAGATTTCATGCATTTTGGTAGGAGTCTAAAGAAAGACGTGGTTAAGTATGGTTCGCAATCACACACGGGCATATAATGACATTGGTTACGAACATGTTCACTAGATATCACCAGATGCTAGCAATAGTCTAAGATATGAACTAAAATAAATAATTTTTTGACAATGTTGTATGGTTAGAGCTACATATAATATATCAAAGCCTTCAATTAAAGCAATGCAATGGATACATATAATATATCAAAGCCTTCATATTGTAGCATTATTGTAATCATAGAGACTGTTGATGTACACAAACTATCAGCATCTGCTGCATATTTCCTGAAAATATAGAACCCTTTCAATATTACATTTCGGCAAGGTGAACTTCTATGAAGAAAGAAGTTGAAATAAGCAAAAATTTCTTGAAGACTAGTTGAAAATCAGAACCAATCATCATCCTCTATTTCATCATTCTTATCAGAAAAATATTCTTCATCTGTACTAAAGTCATCTCCATTTGCATAATCAGATTCATCAAATGATTCCAAGTCTACTTCTTCCTCGTTATTCAGAGAATGTGCATCAACACTCACTCCATCAATGTCTTCTCTTTGTATGCTAATAAAATCATTGCCCGACTCTACTTGAAGATCTGCCTCTCCCCTTTCAACCAAGTCAATCAGTTGATACGCTTCTATTTCATCTTCTTGTTCGGTTAGATTATACAAATTTCGTGGTCTTACTCTAACTACTGCATGCCATTTCTCATTTTGATCATATTTAACATAATAAACAGATTGAGCTTGTGAGCCTAAAATGAATGGATCATTTGTGTAATGAAGTTGTGTTACATCTACACATATTAATCCATATTCATCCCTTTTATAACCTCTACTTTGACTACGACCTTGAGGAGGAACTTCAAACCAGTCACATTGGAATAATATGACTGAATTATTATCCATATATTGGATCTCTAAAATCTTTTTTATCTTTCCATAATAATCAATATTTTCTGTATGTTCATCACTCTTCACAACCACACCACTATTTTGAGTTTTCAAACCTAGCTCGGATTTTGTTGTTTGAAACCTAAACCCATTCATGATATATCCATTATGGGAATAAGAACGAGGATCCGGGCGTCTTGCCAAAGCTAGTAATCCATCGGTAATTCTATCATCACCATTTGCTTTTAACTGTACCACCTATAATATTTCAGTTACAAACTCATAAACATTAATACTACTTAAAAAATTATAATTTGAAAATAATCTAAAATAAAAATAAACTAGCATCAAATGATATAATTTACCTTTTTCTCAAACCACAAAGGGAATTCCTCCTGGTGCCTCTTGAAAATATTTCTATTATTCTCCTTCCTTAATATTTCTAAGTGTTGCCTATGGATTTTGAGAATTTAATAAAAATTAAAACAAATAACATTAAAATATAGTTATAGAGAGTTTCATAAGAATAAAAGAATGTAAACTAAGTGAAACATATCTTACTCAATCCAAGGTCTGACTTCCTCACAATTTTGAAGGATGTAAAAATGAGCTTGGTTGATTTCATGAGTATTTAATTTTATCCAAGTACCACCTGCTAATGGCTTACCACGACACTTAAATATAGATAAGCCATTGGGATCTATATTAGAAGAATCAAAATTTCTATCCGGACGATTTTGCTTTGTCTCCATATCAGTCAAATATCTGGAACAAAATACCATGCACTCCTTTGCAAGATAGCCCTCTGTAAACACGTGATTTTTGACCCTCCCGAGATTTTCTATATTTTTAGCGTAAAATATTTAGTTTAGTTTTAATATAGCTATTTTAGCTAAATTTGACTCTTTTACTTTATTTTTACCTCAAAATGAAAAATAACAAAAATATGGTTTTATTAATGTTTCGTAGTCATTTTAAACTTGAAAAATACAAAAAATAGTACTTTATATTTTATTTTTTTTATTAAAAACGAAAATTACAAAACAAAAAAAAATAATATAATTAGTATTTGGTGGTAACTTTAATCTTGAAAAAATATAAAAAATTAACTTTGTTTTAATTATTAGTCTTATAGTTATTTTGGTTACCTAGGATTAATTAAATAACGTCATTCTCGGTTCCGGGTGAAGAATAATATTCGGGTTCAAACTACCCGGTTTTATAATTTTCGGACATAGCCCGTAATAACCCGACACTACACTAAGGGGGAGGGATGGGAGAATGATTAAAAAATGAAAAAAGAATAAAAAACAAAAAAAAAGAAAAGACAAAAAAAAGACAAAGGGGTCACGTGAGGGGATGGGTTCATTAAAAAAATAAGAGTATACATTAATTTAAATACACATATGAGCACACACATTCACAAGGAATTGACCGTGGAAGAGATAGCCGTTCATTGCTGAATGCAATCGCAATAGCTTCCAGCCTCGTGTCCTTCCTCATATACTAATTCTCCGATTCCGAAGAATGCAGTGATGCTGTTGTCGGAGGAACATTGAAAGTTTGCAATGTAGTGTACTTTGGAGAAGTTGCTTTTATGAATGAGATGGAAGCTGGCCAACATCATGATACTTCCCGTAATGCTGAGCCCATCACAAATGCAAATGAACGTAGCAATTTGATACAAGGTGATTCTTTAGCAAATGTGGCAAGTTCTGATACAGAAGTTAGATCCGAATGCAGGCCAGAAGAGATTCTCCGTAACTTACAGAATGTCTCCTATATATACAGACAAGAAACGACCAGCAGCCCACGTCGCCTTCGTCACCACCCTCACGACCAGGCCGGCGCCCAGCTCGTCGACCACCAGCTGTTGTCACGTCCAAACAGCCCCTACGCAACCCCAGTCCACGACCATACTGCTTGAAACCAGCCAATCTCAGGTCGCGGACAGTCTTGGTCCGAGTTTTCTTGTTTCTGTTGAGTTCGTTGTCATTCGTCGAGGTCCGGTACGTCGTTGGTTAGTCGCTGTCCTTGGTTCCAGTTTGGTTCGAGTTCTGTCCGGAGAGGTCGAGGTTTGGGATCGTCATAAAAGGTTCGTTTTCTCGTTGTGTACGTTGAAAAATATGCAGAAATAAAGGTGTTGTTCTTTTCCGATATTGTTCTTCTCGCTAATATTTTGGATCGTTTCGTATTTGATTTACTTTCGTATGGTTCAGACTATTTTTGTAAATATATGATTTTGTTGAACATGCAATGTCGAAGTTAGCTAATGAAAATGACTAATCCTTCATATGCTCGCCAACTAGTTATGCTTCCATTGTTTATGTAATTGTTCACCATAGTCTTGAATTTGCTCACTTAGTTAGCTACTCAGTATGTTTACTCGAATTGGTTATAGTTGAGCACGATGTTGTCACATTATGGAAATTGGTTCATTATTCTTTAACTGAACGACGTAATTAGATTAAAGGAATCGGGGGTGCATTTCATGTGACCCGACTCCAATTTTGAACAAGGTTAAATAAAGCGTGTCGTGAACCACAAGTGCATTTCATGTAGTGTGGCTCGCAACATGTTTTAAATAATCTTGAATTAACTCTTAAATAAATATAGCGGAATGTAGTTTGCCTTTAAATTAGAATTAGAGTTATGCCTCGCCTAACAAAATTGTACAAATCGCGGGGCCCTCATAAATGTATATGTAAAATATTTAGATTTCGAGATGTGCCGTTTCTTAGCGAATTTCCCGGCCTTCTCAAAAATGTAAATAAGTAATCGCTCTAGGCGCGTATTTTAATAATTTTACCTTCTTAAATACGGGCGTGCATTTCATGCGGCCCAAATCCAAATCCCAAAATGTTGAATAAGAATGTGTCGAGGATCCGGGTGCATTTCATGTGACGTGATTCGAAACATATTTTTAGGCAACATTCTCTTTCGTAAATAATAATAATAATAAAAGCGGTAAAGGGATATTAATTTGCATTAAGTATATAACTGTGAAAATCAGATAAACAAGCCGAACGACAATTGAGCGACCGTGCCGAAACCACGGAACCCGGGAATGCCTAACACCTTCTCCCGGGTTAACGAAGTTCCTTATCCAGATCTTTGTTTCGCGGACATTAATAAAAGAGTCAAATTCCTCGGATTCGGGATTAACCGGTGACTTGGGACACCATTATCTTCTCAAGTGGCGACTCTGATAATTCAAAACAAAATCCCGAACTGGATTGTCCTTTGATTGGAAAAACTCCATCGCGCCCTTGCGGGTCAGCGGAAAAATGAGGTGTGACAGCTCTGGCGACTCTGCTGGGGACACAAACCCAGAACCACTGGTTCATGGTTTAAGAATTCGAGCTTGGAATAATTGTTGTATTTGGCTTATTTATTATCTGATTTTATTATATGTTTGTATTAATGTGCAAAATGATATTTTTATCGCTTTGATATTTTTTTTTTTTTTTGAACTGTACATATAAATTGTGCCGAAACCAATCTCCTCTCTGAGTCTTCTAAATCATGAAGAAGGGTGCACTTCGTGTGACTTCTTTTCTGTATAGTGTCTAATTCCCACCTTAGAACGAGGTTTGGATAAGTTGCAAAACCGGTGAAGCTTCTGTATTCCCGGGTTGCTGCCTCCTCCTCGGCTCGAGCTGTCCGCTCGGTTAAGCCAAGTCTAGAACAGATAAACCCAGGTTTTTGAACCTAGAATAACAAAGCTTCATGCCGGATCCCTAGTAGGAACGTTTATTTGCATCATGTTGCATTTTGCTTAGGGGACTCAACATAGGGGTTGGGTCCGTCTAGGACAGGTGACCTGAAATGAAAAGACCATCCTGCTGCATCCTGTTTGTTTTATGCATATATTTGCTTCAGACTTGCAGGCTAACCGTTTTTTTATATTGAGGAAAATGAAAAAAAATAGTCTCGAAATAGTTTGTTTTTTACTTACTTAAAAAAAAGAAAAAAAAAAAAAACGTTTGTTGTAAAATAAAAAAAAATGTTTGATCAAAATAAAAAAAAATAGTTTCAAAATAGTTTGTTTTTTTACTTAAAAAGAAAAAAAACGTTTGTTGTAAAATAAAAAATATGTGATTTCAAAATAGTTTGTTTTTTTTACTAAAAAAAAAAAAAAAAAAAAAAAAAAAAAAATTTTTGTTTTAAGCTAAAAAAAAAAATGTGTGCGAAAAAATAATAAATAGTTTGTTTCCTTTAAAGATGTAGTTTGTTTGACCGAACTACGCAGGTTTGATTCTCGCCATTAGGTGGGATACGTAGGCAACCCTTATCGGGTCCAACCACCCCTTTAAAAAATCAAAAAAAATGTGTGTTTAATTTTGTCAATAAATCGAAGTGACGCTATTTTTGAAAATAGCCGAATGTTCCGAAAGGACACCGGAAGGTTGTTTTTTGCAAAAATAGCCACTTTGAATCATCTTTAATAATTTGCGGGCACAACCTTGAAATATTCCTTGTGGAAATGTTGCAAGGCCGTAGCCGCAAAATCAAGTCCGGGTTCATACCCCTTTTGCAAAAATAACCAAAAAATGTCAAATTTTTGATTTTGTTATAAATAAGTCGGGTGATGCTATTCTTGCTTAAAATAAGCCGAATGTCCCTCAAAAAGACACCGGAAGGCTTTTTGCAAGAATAGCCACTTTGAGTCATTTGTAAATAATTTTGGACACAGCCTGAAAATATTCCTTCGCGGAAATGTCGAAAGGCTGTATCCGCAAAAAAAAAAAAAAAAAAAAAAAAATCAAGTTTTGAGTCATCACTCAACTTTACAAAAATAATCACTTTATCCAATAAGCCATTACATGGCCGGTCCTTGCATAAATAGCCACTTTTGGCATTTGAACTTCTTCAGTCTTGTATTGGCCTGTGTCGGTGCTGAATGATGCCCCATAGGCCCCAGGATTAAATTTTGAATTTATATCTTCTTTATAAAATTTTGCAAAAAAGAGCCACTTTGTCTGAATAAGCCATTATATGGCCAATTTATGAAAATATTCTTGTGTTGGTTTATGGTGATGCCGAACGATGCCCCATGAGCCACAAGATGAAAAAAAAATTTCAAGTTTATCTTTCTTAAATAAATTTTGCAAAAATAGTCATTTTGTCAAATAAGCCATTATGTGGCCAATTTTGTAGAAATAGTCATAACTGACACCAAAAAAAAAAATATATTCTTTTTCTTGTAGAAATATCCTACACAAGTTTGTAGTTGGAGTCGGCTTCTATAATTTTCCTTCAAAGAAAAAAAAAGAAATCAAAAAAAAAAAACAAAAAAATCAAATAAACATTTCTTTATTTCTTGCATTAATTTGCAAGAACTACGCTCGGTCCGATTCATGCGGGGTCATGATACGTAGGCAATCCACATAGGAAAAAAAAAAAAAAAAAAAAAAAAAAAAAAAAAAAAAAAAAAAAAAAAAAAAAAAAAAAAAAAAAAAAAAAAAAAGAATGATCGATAAGCGGGATACCTTAATGCTGACATGCTGGCTTTGTTTTGTTGTGTCCATTTCCAGAAAGGTGGTTGGTTGTGGTTCGGAAATAACTCTTCCCCGTAAGACGAAGTCAGAGGACAATGGCAGATAATCTCAAGACTGAGTGGGTTGGTACAGGTACCCGACAACAGCTGGTTGAACGGAACCACGGGTTAGTAGAGGAGGTCAAGATATTGAGACAACACGTGGCTGATATGTATCGGGCATGGATGGATGGAAAAGCACCACCTCCGCCACCACCTAGCTTCCTGGACTCTGTCCTTACCCGTACCATGAACCCGATGCCGGATGATCTCCCGCACTCTCCATATATACCCGCCTATCACAACTTCTCCAGCCATTCGAGTAACTCAATTACTCGTCCCCCAACTATGTTTTCACAACGCTACTCCCGTCCCCAACACCACTACTCTCCCCGGGACAACCAAAATCGTACTTCACCTTCCGGGTACCCAGCTCCACAAAAGGCTTACCAACCCCCACGAACATACCGGAAACCCCCCGGGTCAGGTTTCAGGCCAAATAAGGCGTTTAGGGAGGAAAGGTTGCTGAAGCGAGAAAAGGCGCTCACCCCAATCGGAGAGTCCTATGCAAGTCTGTTTGAAAAGTTAAAACATGTCGGCCTGATTACGCCGCTCCCCGAATACACTCCCGATCCACGTGCAAGAAGCTTCGATCCTACTGCACGATGTGCATACCATTCCAATGTTAGAGGGCACGATATTGAGAGTTGCCGTACCTTGAAAAAGGAAATAGAAAGAATGATTCAAAAAGGGTGGTTGATTGTGGTCAATGATGATGACATGGGGCACACAAATCCCCTGGGGGGTGTACCGACTGGAGCTAAAAATGTTGAAGCAGTTGGCAGCCTTGGCAATATTGATGCAGAACTTAGTGGCTAAAATATCGTGCTTGGTAATCGGGAAGACTCTCCATTCCTTGGTCAACCAGAATGGAGTTTTTGGTGGCTTATTTTGTTGTCATTTCTATCGTCCAGATTATTTTAGGGTTGTAATCAGGATATTGTCATATAACTCAAACCCTTTTTGTCGTTCTATTTTGTCCAGTTTTCTATTGGTCGTAATACCTCATTTAGTATTGTGTAGGTCTGTTCCAAGGGTGTGCCCCAGTTTATTGTGTTTGTTTTGTCGTATTAATTCATTTCTAGTTCGTCTAATGCAACTCTCTTGTTTGCCATTATTTCGAGTCATTTTTCTTTGATTTAAGTCTTTCTTCTTTATAGTCATTTTTATGTCAACACTAGTGACATGACATGCACGCATAATTGTGGCCTAATCTTAAAAGTTAATCATGAAGGAATTGGAAGATAATCATGGCATTTTAAAAGAAATAATGATTTGAGGTTATTTGGAACCCGAGTCACGTGAAATTTGGGGCGGGTAAAATACAAAGAAAGCCTTAAGGGCAAAATGGCCATGCTGACATGGGGTTCGCTCGTGATACTGAAATGGAAGTGTCGTCCAGCAATACTTTAAAATGATGGATGAAAAAGGCGAATGGACGATATGGTTATCACTCCTAGCACAACCAAAAGATGTCCCGAATGTGTTGTTTGTACTTGGCATGTTTTGAAGATTGGAATGACGAAGGCATTTTGTTCTGCTACCCAAACACTTTATCCTTCGTTAACCCTTCGAGCCTTATTTTGATTTCTTTCATACCCCTCCTTCGGAGTTAGTTGCAAAGACTAGAAAACACAGGTTTGAAAGACAAGAGAAAAAAGGGAAGAAAAGAAAACAACAAAAAGAGAAAAAAGGGAAGAAAAGAAAACAACAAAAGGAGATAAAGAAAAGAAAAGAAAAAGAAAATGTGTGAAAAAAGAAATTTGAAAAAAAAGGAATTGGGAACTACGTTTGACCTGATTCCTTAAAGAGGATACGTAGGCGCTTCACAGCTCGGTCATAGTGTACATAAAGAAATAAGAATTCCCCAAATATGAAACTGGGGCAAAGAAAAATTGTATTTGTTATAAATAAAGTTAGGTCCGAAGGTTGTAAATTTTGAACCCAAAATTGATTTGTTTGAGCCTTCAATACCCTTTCTTTCTAGCCCTATCCAAATCCCACACTACGGTCCAAAGAAAGACCTTCCGATCAGTCTTCAAAAGATGCCACGTCAGGCGAGTGAGAGAGTCCTATCAGAATATAACACTCTGATTCTCAGCAGAAAAGACTCTGATTCCCAGCAGAAAGGAAACACGAGAGAGTCTTAGCAGTGACACCCCAATCCCCAGCTAAAAGTGATACAAATGAGAGAGTCTTACCGGTGAAAACCTTCACAGGGCACCATAAGGCGACGAAAGCTGAGAGAAAATCAAAATGAGAGAGGCTTGAAAATGAAAACCCTTCGGGCACTACAAGTCGAATAAAGGTGATAATCAGATGGAAATCACGAGACAAAAATCGTGAAAGGAAATTAACGACGGAGAATAGGCCATATGTGCATGTCATGACCAGTAGAGTTGGTATCCGCGTTTGATAAGTTTTATAGTTGTTTCTGGTTAGAGAGTCAGTCCTCCCTTGTCTTCTATTTGTTGTTATCTTTCTCCTTTTGTCAAAATTCTCCATCAAAGTCGGTCTAGTCAAAACATAGTGAGAAATGACTTCAAAACTTGCCACCAACTTTCCAATTATTATGCAAGGCAAGGAAATGCCATTGACGACGGAGAAGTATGGTGCAAAGAAGATTATTAAACTGGGGCAGAAAATTTTCTTTTCAGTTTGAAAATTTTCTGGAAGTCAATATCCACTTGGGGAAGAAGGAAAGTCTTAAGGGAAATGGTCTTCGAACCAGTGTCATCCTCAGCAGCCTTCAAGAAGAGTGAAACACCAATTTTGAGGAAATGAAAATCCACCAACAGCGTTATCTTCAGCAAGTTCCGAGGTGGTCGGACAACACAGAATGGTAAAGGAAGAAAGGAAATCCCACCTTCAACAGAATAACCCCCAGCAAGTTGAGAACGGGAAGGGATAAATGGAAAAACACATCCCCAACAGGAATATCATCTCCAGCAAATGAAATCATTCCCCAACAAGTTTTGGGAACCCCGAGCGAGGGAAAGGAGAAAAGGGAAAAACCACCACACAGGAGCGGCACAACCGCTCACAATGTTTTGAACTAACAAATTTTCTTTGATTTGAAACAGGGAAAGAAAGTGCTATTGATAGCAGAAAGTCATGCCACAAGGAAGAACACCAATACTGGGGCAGAAAATTTTCTGCCGTTGTTGAAAATTTTCTCGGAGAAACGAGGAAGGCGATTCAAGATGACGTGTCAGGTTTGTCCACCTTCAAATAGGATGTTTCAGGTTTGTCCACCTTCGAACAGGACGTCTCAGGTTTGTTCACTTTCATACATTGATACAATGGGAGTATTCGCCCTCGAATAGGATACAATGGGAGTGTTCGCCCTCGAATAGGATACAATGGGAGTATTCGCCCTCGAATAGGATACAATGGGAGTATTCGCCCTCGAATAGGATACAATGGGAGTATTCGCCCTCGAATAGAATACAATGGGAGTATTCGCCCTCGAATAGGATACAATGGGAGTATTCGCCCTCGAATATGATACAATGGGAGTATTCGCCCTCGAATAGGATACAATGGGAGTATTCGCCCTCGAATAGGATACAATGGGAGTATTCGCCCTCGAATAGGATACAATGGGAGTATTCGCCCTCGAATAGGATACAATGGGAGTATTCGCTTCGAGGAAGCAAAAGCGTGAGTCCCGGAGGAGGGCTGGGAAGAAGGAAAAGGAAAAGGGGTCCCCCGCCAGGATAATCCTCAGTTAATGACCCCTCAATCCCCGGCGAGTCCAAGAGAGAACGAAAGGTAAAGGAAATAGAAAAAGAGGAAGCAACGAATACTTCCCCCAGCAGCATCATCCCCAGCAGGTAAGTAAACAGTTCTAAAGATATCCCCAGCAGTCAGGAGGGAAAGCAACACGACCCAGGAGGAAAGCAGTTCTGAAATAAGGTAATTTAGAAGAAAAGGTGGCCCAAGAGGCAATGCAGGAAGAAGAAAACGGTACAAAAGGCAAAAGAAGGTGATCATGGATAGGATGAAATTAGTGAGTTGTAGTTGAAGTCAGGGAGCCCGCCTGGAGAATGGAGTGGCGATTTAGTTTTGAAGTTATAGTTGAAGTCAGGGAGCCCGCCTGGAGAATGGAGTGGCGATTTAGTTTTGAAGTTGTAGTTGAAGTCAGGGAGCCCGCCTGGAGAATGGAGTGGCGATTTAGTTTTGAAGTTGTAGTTGAAGTCAGGGAGCCCGCCTGGAGAATGGAGTGGCGATTTTATTTTGAAGTAGTAGTTGAAGTCAGGGAGCCCGCCTGGAGAATGGAGTGGCGATTTTATTTTGAAGTAGTAGTTGAAGTCAGGGAGCCCGCCTGGAGAATGGAGTGGCGATTTAGTTTTGAAGTTGTAGTTGAAGTCAGGGAGCCCGCCTGAAGAATGGAGTGGCGATTTAGTTTTGAAGTTGTAGTTGAAGTCAGGGAGCCCGCCTGAAGAATGGAGTGGCGATTTAGTTTTGAAGTTGTAATTGAAGTCAGGGAGCCCGCCTGAAGAATGGAGTGGCGATTTATTTTGAAGTTGTAGTTGAAGTCAGGGAGCCCGCCTGAAGAATGGAGTGGCGATTTTATTTTGAAGTAGTAGTTGAAGTCAGGGAGCCCGCCTGGAGAATGGAGTGGCGATTTTATTTGAAGTAGTAGTTGAAGTCAGGGAGCCCGCCTGGAGAATGGAGTGGCGATTTTATTTGAAGTAGTAGTTGAAGTCAGGGAGCCCGCCTGGAGAATGGAGTGGCGATTTTATTTGAAGTAGTAGTTGAAGTCAGGGAGCCCGCCTGGAGAATGGAGTGGCGATTTTATGTTGAAGTAGTAGTTGAAGTCAGGGAGCCCGCCTGGAGAATGGAGTGGCGATTTTATATTGAAGTAGTAGTTGAAGTCAGGGAGCCCGCCTGGAGAATGGAGTGGCGATTTTATTTTGAAGTAGTAGTTGAAGTCAGGGAGCCCGCCTGGAGAATGGAGTGGCGATTTTATTTGAAGTAGTAGTTGAAGTCAGGGAGCCCGCCTAGAGAATGGAGTGGCGATTTTATTTGAAGTAGTAGTTGAAGTCAGGGAGCCCGCCTGGAGAATGGAGTGGCGATTTTAATTGAAGTAGTAGTTGAAGTCAGGGAGCCCGCCTGGAGAATGGAGTGGCGATTTTATGTTGAAGTAGTAGTTGAAGTCAGGGAGCCCGCCTGGAGAATGGAGTGGCGATTTTATTTGAAATAGTAGTTGAAGTCGGGGAGCCCGCCTGAAGAATGGAGTGGCGATTTTATTTTGAAGTTGTAGTTGAAGTCAGGGAGCCCGCCTGAAGAATGGAGTGGCGATTTATTTTGAAGTTATAGCTGAAGTCAGGGAGCCCGCCTGGAGAATGGAGTGGCGATTTTATTTTGAAATAGTAGTTGAAGTCAGGGAGCCCGCCTAGAGAATGGAGTGGCGATTTTATTTGAAGTAGTAGTTGAAGTCAGGGAGCCCGCCTGAAGAATGGAGTGGCGATTTTATTTTGAAGTAGTAGCTAAAGTTAGGGAGCCCACCTGAAGAATGGAGTGGCGATTTTATTTTGAAGTTGTAGTTGAAGTCAGGGAGCCCGCCTGGAGAACGGAGTGGCGATTTTATTTTGAAGTAATAGTTGAAGTCAGGGAGCCCGCCTGAAGAATGGAGTGGCGATTTATTGTTGAAGTTGTTTAAGGAAAGCGGCAGAGTGTAACGGAAATCCCCAACATGAATCAGAAGGAAGGCAACAAGGATCAGAAAAGATAGATTCAGACTTCGAAGGAGAATAGCTCGAAGATCACAAGTAAGGGAATTCACTTCGGAGTGCAATGCAAGATAGCAACAAAAGAAGCTTGCAACCAGAATGCGAGTCAACAGTCCGAGATGATCAACAGAAGTTAGTCATAATGAAAAAAAGGCAAGGAGTTAATCTAAGTGCAGAAGTTGATGAAAGATATGGTGTGCTCAAGACATGGCCGAGGTCACAAGCACTGCATACCTGGTTCAGATCCAGAAAGCTGAAGAAGATTGAACTAGTACCTACAACTAGCAAGTATCAAGGTTCAAATTTAGAGTCCGCATGAAGCACCAACCAATACTCAAGATCAAGCTTCGGAAGACTTATAGATATGAATTTTGTAACTAGTAGCTGATAGGCTTAGTTAGTCTTTCTCATGTTTTGATTTTTGATGTAATAGCAGGACCACGGACCGGAACTTCGATGGAACAGAACCTCGACGGAACGACACCTCGACTGGCTCTCCACCTCGGTATACCCCTTCCTCACTCACTTTCGAACTACACGTGGCCCGATTCCTTTATAGCCAAGGATATGTAGGCAGCTCAGATACAAGGGCTCGGTCACATTCCTCTTCTTTTAGTTTAGTCCCTCCCAATAAGGGTCAGGTCAAAAACACTTGTCTAGTCGTTCTTTGTCTGAAAACTCTTTGGGTTTTCAGTCAAAGAGGGGCAGCTGTAAACACGTGATTTTTGACCCTCCCGAGATTTTCTATATTTTTAGCGTAAAATATTTAGTTTAGTTTTAATATAGCTATTTTAGCTAAATTTGACTCTTTTACTTTATTTTTACCTCAAAATGAAAAAATAACAAAAATATGGTTTTATTAATGTTTCGTAGTCATTTTAAACTTGAAAAATACAAAAAAATAGTACTTTATATTTTTATTTTTTTATTAAAAACGAAAATTACAAAACAAAAAAAAATAATATAATTAGTATTTGGTGGTAACTTTAATCTTGAAAAATATAAAAAAATTAACTTTGTTTTAATTATTAGTCCTATAGTTATTTTGGTTACCTAGGATTAATTAAATAACGTCATTCTCGGTTCCGGGCGAAGAATAATATTCGGGTTCAAACTACCCGGTTTTATAATTTTCGGACATAGCCCGTAATAACCCGACACTACATTAAGGGGGAGGGATGGGAGAATGATTAAAAAATGAAAAAAGAATAAAAAACAAAAAAAAAGAAAAGACAAAAAAAAGACAAAGGGGTCACGTGAGGGGATGGGTTCATTAAAAAAATAAGAGTATACATTAATTTAAATACACATATGAGCACACACATTCACAAGGAATTGACCGTGGAAGAGATAGCCGTTCATTGCTGAATGCAATCGCAATAGCTTCCAGCCTCGTGTCCTTCCTCATATACTAATTCTCCGATTCCGAAGAATGCAGTGATGCTGTTGTCGGAGGAACATTGAAAGTTTGCAATGTAGTGTACTTTGGAGAAGTTGCTTTTATGAATGAGATGGAAGCTGGCCAACATCATGATACTTCCCGTAATGCTGAGCCCATCACAAATGCAAATGAACGTAGCAATTTGATACAAGGTGATTCTTTAGCAAATGTGGCAAGTTCTGATACAGAAGTTAGATCCGAATGCAGGCCAGAAGAGATTCTCCGTAACTTACAGAATGTCTCCTATATATACAGACAAGAAACGACCAGCAGCCCACGTCGCCTTCGTCACCACCCTCACGACCAGGCCAGCGCCCAGCTCGTCGACCACCAGCTGTTGTCACGTCCAAACAGCCCCTACGCAACCCCAGTCCACGACCATACTGCTTGAAACCAGCCAATCTCAGGTCGCGGACAGTCTTGGTCCGAGTTTTCTTGTTTCTGTTGAGTTCGTTGTCATTCGTCGAGGTCCGGTACGTCGTTGGTTAGTCGCTGTCCTTGGTTCCAGTTTGGTTCGAGTTCTGTCCGGAGAGGTCGAGGTTTGGGATCGTCATAAAAGGTTCGTTTTCTCGTTGTGTACGTTGAAAAATATGCAGAAATAAAGGTGTTGTTCTTTTCCGATATTGTTCTTCTCGCTAATATTTTGGATCGTTTCGTATTTGATTTACTTTCGTATGGTTCAGACTATTTTTGTAAATATATGATTTTGTTGAACATGCAATGTCGAAGTTAGCTAATGAAAATGACTAATCCTTCATATGCTCGCCAACTAGTTATGCTTCCATTGTTTATGTAATTGTTCACCATAGTCTTGAATTTGCTCACTTAGTTAGCTACTCGTATGTTTACTCGAATTGGTTATAGTTGAGCACGATGTTGTCACATTATGGAAATTGGTTCATTATTCTTTAACCTGAACGACGTAATTAGATTAAAGGAATCGGGGGTGCATTTCATGTGACCCGACTCCAATTTTGAACAAGGTTAAATAAAGCGTGTCGTGAACCACAAGTGCATTTCATGTAGTGTGGCTTGCAACATGTTTTAAATAATCTTGAATTAACTCTTAAATAAATATAGCGGAATGTAGTTTGCCTTTAAATTAGAATTAGAGTTATGCCTCGCCTAACAAAATTGTACAAATCGCGGGGCCCTCATAAATGTATATGTAAAATATTTAGATTTCGAGATGTGCCGTTTCTTAGCGAATTTCCTGGCCTTCTCAAAAATGTAAATAAGTAATCGCTCTAGGCGCGTATTTTAATAATTTTACCTTCTTAAATACGGGCGTGCATTTCATGCGGCCCAAATCCAAATCCCAAAATGTTGAATAAGAATGTGTCGAGGATCCGGGTGCATTTCATGTGACGTGATTCGAAACATATTTTTAGGCAACATTCTCTTTCGTAAATAATAATAATAATAAAAGCGGTAAAGGGATATTAATTTGCATTAAGTATATAATTGTAAAAATCAGATAAATAAGCCGAATATGACAGTTAAGCGACCGTGCTAGAACCACGGAATTCGGGAATGCCTAACACCTTCTCCCGGGTTAACAGAATTCCTTATCCAGATTTTTGGTTCGCGGACCGTTAAATAGAGTCAAACCTTTCCTCAATTCGGGTTTCAAACCGGTGACTTGGGACACCATAAATCTCCCAAGTGGCGACTCCGAATCTCTCAATAAATGAATCCCGTTTTTGGTTGTCCTTTAATTGGAAAAACTCTCTTATATATATCGCGCCCCCGCGGGTAAGCGTAAAAAAGAGGTGTGACACCCTCAGCGATAGATCCTTCCGGGCGAGCTTTATTTCGTACATAACCTTTTAAGGTGCGTAAAAATCTATGACGTAAAAATATATCAGTTTTGCAACACATTTAACTAAAAGAATAGTTCAGCGGAGTAAGAATCTAACCTTTCGATGTAATACATCCATCGAAATTGAACGGGACCACCCAACTTTGCCTCCGTTGCCAAATGAATGGCTAAATGAACCATAACATCAAAGAATGATGGCAAAAATACACGCTCTAATTTACAAATTGTCACCCGTATACTTTGTTCTAGTTGTTCTAACTTCTCCACATGTAACTTTTTAGCACACAAATCACAAAAGAATAATGACAATTCAATTAATGGATCATATGCATCCTTTGGTAAAATCCCTTTGATGATTAGTGGAAAAATACGTTGGAAAATAACATGGTGATCATGACTTTTAAGTCCAAAAATCCGTGCTTCCTTAACATTGACACAACGACTAATGTTAGAAGCATAAGCATCAGGAAACTTGACTTCTTTGATGAGCTGACAAAATTGAATCTTCTCCGTTTTAGACATCGTATAGCTTGCTGGAGGAAGTATGTACTTATTCCCACTTTTTATTGCATGGAGGGATTTTTTTATTTTCATCTCTTGTAAGTCTAATCGAGAGTTTAATGTATCCTTTGTTTTTCCTTCAATATCTAATAACGTTCCTACCACACTTTTACAGATGTTTTTCTCTATATGCATCACATCCAAATTAAGTCTCAACAACAAAGTCCTCCAATATGGGAGTTCAAAGAATATACGTTTCTTCTTCCAATTGTCATATCTTACGGTATCTCGTTTTCTTTTTCTTGTGCTGCCATCACCTAACCCTTGTGAGGATGTATTAAGTTGTGCAAGCACATCATCTCCACTCAAAGCTTGTGGTTCAAGTCTTTCTTCCTTTGTGTTATCAAAAGAACTTTTATTCCGACGATAAGGATGATTTATTTCCAAGAACCTACGATGACCCATATAGCATTGCTTTCGACCATGTTTCAAGTAAATGGAACAAGTATGTATATGACAAACTGGACAAGCTAATTTACCTTTAGTGCTCCAGACGGATAAAATACCAAAAGCTGGAAAATCATTAATTGTCCACAACAAAGAAGCACGCAAGCAAAAGTTTTGTTTCATAAAAGCATCATAAGTCTCAATTCCACTCTCCCATAAGGTTTTCAAGTCATCTACCAAGGGTTGGAGATACACATCAATATCCATACCAGGGCCTTTTGGTCCAGGAATAAGCAAGGACAACAAAAGATTTGATTGTTTCATGCATAGCCATGGGGGAGATTATATGGGATCATGATTACTGGCCACATGCTATAGGCATTACTCATTGAACCAAAAGGATTAAAGCCATCTGAAGCAAGCCCTAACCTTATATTACGTGGATCTGAAGCAAAACTTGGATGTTTTTCATCAAAAGTTTTCCATGCTAATGAGTCAGCTGGATGTCGTAAAACTCCATCATCGACACGCTTATTTTTATGCCACCTTATATCTTCAGCGGTACGTTTTGTCATAAACAATCGTTGTAATCTTGGTATTACAGGAAAATATCTAAGAATCTTTCTAGAAATTCCTTTATTTCTCTTATTCGAATTCCCTGAAGCAACCTCTTCATCATTATTTTCTCCTTTTCTCACAATCCATCTTTTCTCGCCACATTTATGGCATTGCTCAAGATCAGTATATTCCTTTCTATATAAAATGCAATTATTAACACATGCATCTATCTTCACATAATCTAAGCCCAAGCCTTTAATTATTTTTTGAACTTCATAGATAGAATTCGGGAGCACATTTTCTTTTGGTAAAACATCACTTAGTAATTTCAATAAAGAGTCAAATGAGGTATTACTCCAGCCATGCAGACATTTCATTTGAAAAAGACGCATTACAAAAGAGAGTTTGGAGAACTTTTCACAATCAGGATATAGCTTTTGGTCTGCATCTTTTAATAATTTATAAAAAATTTTAGCTTCTATATTAGGCTCTTCGCAATTAGACTCACTATTCTCATAAAACTCATGACTGTTAGTGGAAACACCACGATATAAGTCATGCAACATTTCAAAAGTAGAAGCATCATCATTCCCTATATCTGAATCTGTACCAACATTTGTTCCATTATCTGAAGATGAATCTGACTCACCATGATAAATCCACCTATCATATGTCGAATTTATTCCTCGCCTAAGTAAATCTGTCTTTACTTCTTCTCGGGTTTTCCATAGAACATTGTTACACTTAACACACGGACATTGGATTCTTACACCAACATTAGAATTAGAAAATGCGAAGTTCAAAAACTGTTCCACACCATCCAAGTATTGAGGTAACGTCCTATTCTTAATGAGTATCCAGCTCTTATCCATCGTGTACTTACCTACAGTAAAATATAAATGTAAAGTTATTTGTTTAACTTTTTCTCTATTTCTTATTATTTGTTGTATCCGGAAAAACTAGAATAGAGAAAGGCATACAAACATAAGCCTTTGAGTTGAACTGGAAAGTCAAATCATTAGAGAAAAATTGGATAATATTGGACAATATTCGGCAAACAAAAGATTCACTTTTAGCTATGTATATTAGGCAAACAGTACTTCGACTTTGAAATACCTGTTTATTTTGGGAATCACAAGAGTATTAATGACTAAGACTGAAAATATGCTCTTCCTTGAGAAAGAAAAATTGCATAAGAGTGCCAAGGTGAATCGATTCAGCTACGATTAGAAAAATATTGTCTTTCACACTTCCTTAGATGTAAACCGAGTGTAAGGGAACGTGTTACTAATGTCTAAAAAGAAATTTTTTTCTCAATAAATACTTAGTAAAACAATGCATTCTTCCCAGCGTTGAAAATCATCTACCATTGTGAATCAATTGTACTGCAAGCAGACTTTAGTAATAATTCTATGCATATGATGATTAATAAAAAATTTACTTTACTTTGGATTCAACGAATAGCCACCATATACATGAATAAAATGTTCAAAGAACTAAAATTGGGCAGAGAAGCCAAAATTTTCAGAACGTCTCTATTTCAACTGATCGAATCGAAATAAGACTACTAGCAGAAACATCTAATTAATGCATAATTACGCTTAGACTACTAGCAGAAGTGTTAATTCATAACGTTTTATGTTTGAAAAAAATTTCTTCGCAACTTATACTTTAACTTATCAAATTCAGAAACTTTCGTGTATTTAGCAGAGAACATGGTATTTCATTTTGTTAGTTTGCAAGGAACATAAAACCTTAGCAGAAGATGAATTGAAAAAAAGGAACAACAAACTAAACAATAATAAAAGAAAAATCTAGCAAAGATTCTTACTATAGCATAAGAAATTAGAGGAGAAAATATTGCAAATCCTTCTCCGGCATAGAAAATTTTAAGATACCCATACTCATTAAGTACTTCAATGATAAAAGACAATTACAAACATTGGTATTTCCATAATTTACAAACAATCAGGTAAAGAAATTAAAGATTGAATTCTTACCGGTTCTTCTCCGATTAGCCACAACTCGAAGCAACAAAGAGGCACAACAGGGGAGATCAGCCACAACTTGAAGCAACAAAGAGGACACAGCAGGGGAGGAGAACTAAAACTGATAAGAAAAACCCTAGCTAGAAATTATTAGCGAGTAGGCTAAAAAGCCGGGAAAACTAATTGAAAGGGAAAAGTTTGCCGCTGGATTTTGGCGGAAAACTTAAAGTTTTAGGTCACAGTAAAACTTACGTCAAAATAGTGTTTATTGCCAAACACTATAATGTTGCCAATTCTCTTTAAACAAAAAAACTACACTGTTGCCAATTTTTATTAAAAGTTTTGTTTTTTGAAAACAAAAAAGCTATATTGTTGCAAATTCTTTTTAAAAGTTATTTTTTTTTGCAACAACTAAAATTAATTGTTGCCATTTATTACAATTCGCAACAATAGTGTAGTTGCTGCTAGAACATTTTTGTTATTCTTAAAATTTTAAAGTTTATTATCTAAACCATAGAATATGGCAACAAAATTAACTTATTTTGCAACAAGAAAATTTTGTGGCAAAAAAATCTATGCTATAGCAACAATTTTTCCGAGTTGTTGCCATTTATTCATTTTAGCCAACAATATTTTAATTGTTGCTAAAACGTTGTTGCAAATTCCATACTTTCTTGTAGTGGATTACATAACGTACCTCAAGCGTCCATTCATACCACGAAAGCCATTCATAAATTTCACTATGTCATCAACGACTCAATTATTACAGGCAATCCAACGAGAGTATCCCACCATACCGCTAGATATTATCAGTTTATTTTACCTGGCCCTTTTGACCATAGACTCTGCCGAAATACTAGTATAGCAGTACCATTCTCCTAAATCACCGGGAAGATTGATTCTCAGATTATCTGCAGCTGCCCACGCTGCTTGAGGATTTTAATGACTCCCCATATAATATGAATTGATCTCAAAACCTTGAACATGCCGTTATCAACTTTCCATAACACATCGCATATACCATACCACACTTAGACAACAGGGAAAATTCATATCCCTTTCCCTACGCCGCAAACATCAGCGCACTCAATTAGTCAAGGACTTTCATGATCCCATATAGAGAAAACTCATTACACATTTCGAGCTTTACATACCAACAGGAAATACATTCATTTTCAAACCACGGTAAAACACATCACAAACCCTTTCTCCCAATTACATTGCATAAGTTAAATTGCCAGGACCGAGTCCTTATACCCATACCGAGTTACACAACTTCCAATACTCAAAAGCTTTATTGCACAATATCGGCGAGACTCATTACTTCAAACATATACCAGGAATTAATCGTATTCCTTATCATACCGTTTCGGTTTATTAACAAGTTGATCCATTTACCCAATTTCCTTTATGATTCATCTTTAATTTCATATCAGTCTTTACTGTAGCACGACAATGCCTCAACCCTTTTTACCACACAAAACTCGTACACAAGACCACACGGTTTAAGGCTCACGGGCCGCTGAATACTCTCTCAAATGTTTCCTAGAAGTACCACATTCTACCACACTTTATTTTGAAGAACTTCCTGCGATTTTGAATTTGTTATCATTACTTCCTAATACGGATACATAGAATCCCATCATTCACATGATATAACACAAGCCTTGATCTTTTCTAATGAAACCGCCATCTTTAGCCACATACACAATCTTAAGGCACCTAACTGTTACAAGCAAAATCTTGAACACTGCAAAACCATTCGCGGGCGTCATTCACCCTTATTCTGCTGTAATTCAACTGTCCTATTGAGCAGAACTACTCGTGTTTTGTTAGAACTCTGACATCGCAGAACATGATTACTTACATGTACAATTCGCTATCTTTCTTTTCTATACACCGAACATTCCTTACCAACAGTAGTTCAAAACATCCTAGTATTTCTTCACATCTACGAAGCGCCATAACCCTATCAGAATTTTCCCAACATACTTAAAGACAGTGCTCACATAGCACACAACCGTGCAATTAGTTATTTAATAGCAACCTCCCCAACTTGGCTCGGAGCCATACATCAAAGCACTTTTAGCCGCTCATAGCATCCTTTACTCAAATGACGCCACAATGTTAGGGTGAGATTAAACTCGAGTCATTTACAAGCTTGACAAAGACTCGAATCTTCAGAGACCTTAACCCTTCTATAATTCTTGCATTTATACACACACCACCAATAAGCCCACTCTCTTTATGTGACAGAAATCTTTCTAAGTCCCAAATTTTCCAAAAATTTCGGCAGAGTTTCCTTTGTAATTTGGCCTAACCACCTGCCAGAGAATCACCAAACCATTCTAACAATACATCCATAACTCAACAAGACATCGCAATGTATATCAACAACATTAATCTCAACACTATACAAATTATATTATCAAAATTGATACATGGACATGCGCTGCACCTGCTCGAATCATAACACATATCAAATACCTTTCAATTACACATGAGAATCAACCCACCCACTTTTCCCCAATTTAGCATTTTAGCACAATACCTTCCACCGGATACACATAGCATAATCACTTTAGTCTTCCCGAGTTTGAACTCGTTCCACTACACATAAGGCACTTTATCTCCCATTATCAAACTGTCATTTGCACAATAAAGATCAATACTGATCGTATGAACTTCATAATACTGGCTCGCGAAATTAGTACCTTGGTGCTCAAGCCATAGACAAAGATCTGGCCTCAAGTCCTCCCGATTGGCCCAACATGAATTCACAGAGATTATATCTCGTCCCTCGATTGGGGAATCATAAGTCATCAAGGCAAATTATCACTAAGCACTCGAGTGCGCACATCAACGTGTAGAAGGAATTTCAAGAATCATACCTCAAACTGAATCAAGTACGCACGATAAGAATTTCAAGAATTTGAAGCTTTCCTAAAGGATTTGCAGCCTCCCGAGGATAAGTACAGGCGTCCCCGTACCGATCCACGAGACTCTACCAATCGGCTCATGACTCGCGAGACCTGTTAACCTAGGCTCTGATACCAACTTGTCACGACCCCAAACCCTGGTCGTGATGGCGCCCAACACATTGCTAGGCAAGCCCGACCATCTTATCCAATTAAACCAGCCAAGTATAATTAATACTGATTAATCGGCGTGATTAGCCTGTTTTCATAACAAATCAAGAAGTGTAGAACTGAAATACAAGAACACAGTCCCAACCAAATCGTGGCATCACAAGTCTGAGCCTCTACAAATGAGATCTACTACAAAATCAAGTCTAACCAGAATGAAGACAACAAAATAATAAAAAGAAAGAGGTCAGGTACTGCGGACGTTGGCAGCTACCTCGAAGTCTCCACAGAATGGGGATAATAAAGCAGTTGCGATAGCTCAACTGCCCTCCCGAACCTGTATATCTGCACAAAAAGTGCAGGGGAGTGGGGTGAGTATATTTCAACTCAGTGAGTAATAATAATAAACAATAACTGAAAATAAGAACTCCTGTACTATCACTAAACAGTTCTAAGGCAACCCCCACAGGTTAGTCATCACTATAATGAGTACTTTGATCTCCAGTCCACATCTATCTAATCTAAGTCCCACACTGACCACATCCTCGCTCGTACCACTACGGTATACAGCCATCTCAATATATAGAGACATATACATTTGTCTATAACATATTAATATTTCACTATATATATGAATATGAATAAGTAAAATGCTGCGGCGCGCAGCCCGCTCCAATACATATACCGCTGCGGCACGCAGCCCGCTCAAATACATATACCGTTGCGGCGCGCAGCCCGCTCCAATACATATACCGCTGCAGCGCGCAGCCCGCTCCATAATACCGCAGCGTGCAGCACGATCCACACAAATATTACTCGCGGCGTGCAATCCGATCCAATATATATATATATATATATATATATATGTACATATATATATGTACGCTGCGGCGTGCGGCCCGATCCCATAATATACACCAGTGCTCACCGAGAACGTGTGCGGACTCAAACTCCGAAGGGCTCCTACAGCCCAAGCGCAATAATACTGCAATGTGCAGTCCGTCCCACATGTATATTACATGTATATTATTGCAGCGTGCAGTCCGATCCAATATATATACTGTTGCGGCGTGCCGCCCGATCCAATATAGGTATATATATATAATACCTCATAATGGGTCCTCGACCCTATCCCAGTCAGTATATACTTGGCCTCTCAGGCCCAATATAATATATCACAGTGGGTCCTTGACCCTGTCTCACTCAATATAGACTTGGCCTTTCAGGCCCAATATAACATCTCATAGTGGGTCCTTGACCCTATCTCATCTCAATCGGTATAGACTTGGCCTTTCAGGCCCACTCAGCCAGAACAGGGAATTCCACCCTAGATAATCTCTCTCAATGTACACATCTAATACGGGCTCATATTATGCTATACAGCTAGAGCTACGGCTAAGTGTATGTTTCCAACACGATATAAGGGTCGCCTAGCTCTATAGGTTCCCTAATGCTCTACAGATCGGCACAAGGCCCCAAACATGGCTATCAGCCCAATTGCACGGTTATAAACTTATTATCAGTCATAACACACAGTATACTATTAGTCGGGAAGGACTAAGTCCGAACCCCCAATCACAATGTCACAACGCCCGTCATAGAACGCGTGTCTCATCTCAATATAGCACTGTAAAGTGCTAGTACGGGGTTTCAAAACCTCAATACATTGTTTACTACTACCACTCACCTCGAACCGGTAGAAGCTTCATGCCCGCAACGCCTTAGCTCCTCGAACCGGCATCCACGCACGTCAAAACTAGCCAAAATCAGTACAAATATATCAAAATAGGCTAATGGAACATAATCCAATCGAAAGAACTCGAAAAATATCAAAAATCACGAAATTGGCAAAACCCGAGCCCCGGGCCCACATCTCGAAAAATTTTGAAATTTATATTTCCGGAATCCTCGTCTCGCCACGAGTCCGTACATACCAAATTCAGAAAAATTGGAGTTCATTTGTCCCCTTAAATCACTATTTCTATCCAAGAGGATTTTCTATCCTTTTCAACAAAAATTCTCAAATTAAACACTAAAACTTGCAATAGATTCGAGTTATACCACCAAAATTGAGTTAAGAACACTTACTCCGTTGTTCTCTCCAAAAATCCCACGATAAATCGCCCTATCCGAGCTCCAAATCGTCAAAAATGGCAATATATTTTCGGACCTCAAATATATTCTGTCCGGCACTATTTACGGTTACTGTTCACGGTACTGTTCACGGACACTGTTTCGCGGGGACTGTTCACGGACACTGTTTCACGGACACTGTTTCACGAACACCGTTCACGAACACTGTTCATGGTCACTGTTCACAGCAGATTTTTCTGCATTTTCTGCCCATTTTCTAAGTCCAGAATTATTCCGAGACACCTCCGAAACACTCCCGAGCCCTCGGGGCTCCAAACCAAATATGCACATTGACTCTAAAACATCACACGAACTCGCTCGAGTGATCAAATCGCCGAAATAATATCAAAATCATCAATTTTCATCAAATCAAGGCCTAAGTTTCCAATAACTTCCAAAAATACACTTTCGATCAAAAACCCGACCAAACGATGTCCGAATGACCTGAAAATTTGCAGACATATCCAAAATTACCTAACGAAGCTACTGAAACTGTCAGAATTCCATTCCGACTCCCGGATCAAAATATCACCCATCAATCGGATTCCGCCAAAATTCCAACTTCGCCAAAATAGGCTAACTTCTTCACCGGACCTCCAAAATTACTTCCAATTGCGCTTCTAAGTCTTAAATCATCCCCCAAACTAACCGAATCATCGGAATTCAGTTCCGATCCCTCTAACTCATAAGTCAAACGTTGGGTTGACTTTTCCAACTTAAGCTTTCCTTAAAGAGATTAATTGTCCCTTTTCCTACCAAAATCGATCCGAATTGACTCAAAGTTTGCACACAAGTCACATTCGACATTACGGACTTGTACCAACTTTCGGAATCGCATTTTGACCCCGATATCAAAATTTTCACTTCCGGTCGAATTTTCTCATAAACCTTCTAATTCCTATATTTAGCCAAATGACTTCAAAATGACCTCCGGACATCCGAATTCACTTCCGATAGCTTTCCCAACTCCAAAATCACCATACGGATCTATTCCCAGACTCGGAATCCCAAATGGACATCTATAACTCTAAAATGCCTTCCAACCCAAATTTATGAAATTTTTCTAAAATACTAACTTCCACCATATACGCCGAAATGCTCACGGGTTATCAAAAACAAAATCCGGACATACGCCCTAGTTCAAAATCATCATACGAGCATGCTGGAACTTTTAGATCCCAATTCCGAGGTCATTTACTCAAAATTCCAATCCTAGTTCATTTCTTCAACTTTAAGCTTTCAAAATGAGAATTTCCATTTAGATTTGACTCCAAACTTCCTGAATTTTAATTCTGACCATACACACAAGTCAATATACCTGAGATGAAATTGTTCATGGCCTCAATCTGCTGAATGACGCGTCGGGACTCAAAACGACCGGTCGGGTCGTTACAAATATGTATGTAGACCTTACCCCTACCCCGGGGGGCAGAGAGGCTATTTCCAAGAGACTCTCGGCTCAAGAAATATAAGAAATGTAAGAAATACGAAATAGATGAAAGGTATACTAATAACCAACAAATAACTCCCTGTATCGGTAGCTGATTATTAACTTCCTACGATTACCTCATAACTAGATAGTCCCACTCTAGTGCGTTGTGGAATTACCCACAACTTCTCTATAACCTACAACTTTAATGCTCGACCTCCACAATCCCCTATCAAGGGCCATGTCCTCAGTAATCCTATGACGCGCTAAGTCCTGCCTTATCACCCCTCCTCAATGCTTCTTAGGTCCCCCTATACCTCTCTTCATACCCACCACAGCTAGTCGCTCACACCTTCTCACCGGTGTACCAATGCTCCTCCTCTGAATGTGCCCGAACCATCTGAGTCTTGCTTCTCGCATCTTGTCCTCTATGGGGGCCACACCCACCTTCTCTCTAATATCTTCATTCCTAATCTTATCCATCCTAGTATGCCCGGACATCCACCTCATCATCCTCATTTTTGCTACTTTCATCTTCTAGGTGTGTGAGTTCTTAACTGGCGAACACTCAGTCCTATACAATATTGCAGGCCTAACCACTGCTTTATAAAACTTACCTTTTAATAATAGTGGAACTTTCTTGTCACACAGGACTTCCGTCGCTAACCTCCACTTCATCTAACCCACCCCTATACGGTGTGTGACATCCTCGTTTATCTCCCTGATCCCCTGAATAATTGATCCGAGGTACTTGAAACTACTCTTCTTAGGGATGATTTAAGAGTCAAGCCTCACTTCCATTCCCGCTTCCGTCGGCCCCGCCCCAAATTTGCGCTCAAGGTATTCCGTCGTCCTACTCAACTTGAAACCTTTAGACTCAAGGGCATGTCTCCAAATCTCTAGCCTTTCATTGACGCTGCATCGTGTTTCGTCAATTAGGACTATATCATCAGCAAATAGCATGCACCATGGCACCTCCCCTTGAATATGATGCATTATGGCATCCATCACTAGGGCAAATAGGAAAGCGCTGAGTGTAGACCCTTGGTACAACCCCATAACAAGGGGAAAATGCTCGGAATCACCTCCTATTGTCCTAACCCGAGTCTTAGCTCCTTCATACATGTCTCTAATCGCCCTAATGTAGGCTACTGTAACCCATTTAACCTCTAAGCATCTCCATAAGATCTCCCTAGGAACCCTGTCACACGCTTTTTCTAGATCAATAAACACTATGTAGAGATCCTTCTTCTTATCCCTGTACTGTTCTGCCATCCTCCTGATAAGATGGATAGCTTCTGTCGTAGATCGACCCGGCATAAACCCGAACTGGTTGTCTGAGATAGACATCATCCTTCGAACTCTCATCTCTACCACTCTCTCCTAGACTTTCATGGTATGACTCAGTAATTTGATACCTCTACAGTTGTTACAGCTCTGGATATCGCCTTTGTTCTTATACAACAAAACTATTGTACTCCACCTCCACTCTTCAGGCATCCTATTAGTCTTAAATATCACATTATACAACCCAGTAATCCGTTCCAATCTGCTCTACCCACACACCTCCAAAGTTCAACCGGAATTTCGTTTGGTTCGGTAGCTCGCCCACCATCTTACGCATTGCCTCGATGACCTCAACGACCTCAATGTCCCTATAATAACTTACTTCATGGGGGATGTATGCATTCCTCAATCCCCCTAGTACAATATCCCGATCCCCTACTTCATTTAGGAGTTTATGAAAGTAGGTTTGCCATCTCCTCTTAATCTGGTTATCCCCCATCAAAACTTTGCCGTCCTCATCTTTTATGCACCTTACCTGGTCCAGATCCCGAGCCTCCCTCTCTCTCAGCTTAGCAAGTCGGAATAACTTCTTCTCCCCGCCTTTGTTACCTAGTTCCTCATATAGACGAGCAAAAGATGTCGTCTTAGCCTCAATTATTGCCTTTTTCGCCTCTTTCCTAGCTACCTTATATCTTTCCCTGTTCGCCCTCTTCTCCTCATCGCCATTGCTCCCTACTAACCACAGGTAAGCTGCCTTCTTCACTTCCACTTTACCTTGGACAATTATATTCCACCACCAGTCTCCTTTATGGCCACCGGCGCGAACAGAAGATACCCCCAACACATCTCTCGCTGTCTTCCTTGTACAATCAGCCGTCATCGACCACATGGTGTTTGCTTCCCCACAACTTCTCCAGGCTCCCATTTCCAATAACTTTCCTTCCAACTCCTGAGCTTTATCCTTAGTCAAGGCGCCCCACCTAATCCTCTGGCGGCCTCGTATTGGCCTCTTCTTCCTCCTTATCATAATGCCAAAGTCCATCACCAAAAGTCTATGTTTGTGTCGCAAGGGTCTCACTCGGGATAACATTGCAATCCACACACCACCTTCTATCGCCTCTTCTGAGGAGGAGGTAGTAAATCTGAGTCTTTTCCACTGAGCTTTGGTAAGTAACCAAATGCTCCTCCCGCTTCGGAAAACTTGAGTTCGCAATCGCTAGATCGAATGCCTTGGCAAAGTCCAACAGCGAAGTACCCCTTCCATTTCGCTCCCCGAAACCAAAGCCGCCATGAACCTCCGTATATAGGAGGGAAATCCCAATATAGTACAAAATATATTAATTATAAAGATATAGAGATGTGACAAATAGACCTGACACCCTATTTTAGGTTCAAAGCGGCCAGGTAGGCTTCGTCAAATTTAGCCGTGTGTCTTGGGAATTTCCCCTTTTTACCCTAGCCATGGTCAATATTGCCTCTAGGCCGGGCATCGACGAGCCTCGAGGGAGGAAGCTCGGTCACAGCTTTGCAGCCTCGAGATGGTCTTCTAAAATACCTTAATGACGAGAAATTGGACCCTCTCCGACGCCGTACACAAATTTATTTCTGCATTTTTCTTACATCAAATCTAACTTCTTGGTCAGTTAAGAAACAACCTATTGTTGCACTGATTAATGGTCTATATCTTTTAGACTATAGTTAATGGATACTCTTAAATCATAATTCTAATTATATAGACTATGATTCGTTTCATTGTAGGAGAAGATATCAAATATATAGGGGGCAGACAAATGCTATGATATTGACACAATCTGGTTGGCGGCATTTTCGAATTCAAAACATTAAAGATTATTTGGATAATTATATTGTTCCAATGTATCTCAGCCTTTCTGCAAGTTCCAATTTAGAAGGCTGAAATTGACCATTAAAAAATAAAACATTGGCCAATAAAAATAATTCTCCTTTGAAGTTTATTTTAATTAATGAGCATAAAACTCATAGGGGTAAGAATGAATGGCTTTGCGGGGGCTGATGACCATTATGATTTATGGGTTTTTGACGAGTTCCATAACCACGAGGGGAAAAACGGCATGGGACTTGCATGTGTTAAGCATGCCGCCAGCGTTCATCCTGAGCCAGGATCGAACTCTCCATGAGATTCATAGTTGCATTACTTATAGTTTTCTTGTTCGTAGACAAAGCGAATTCGGAATTGTCTTTCATTCCAAGGCATAACTTGTATTCATGCGCTTCATATTCGCCCGGAATTCGCTACCAGAAATATAGCCATCACTGTCCCCTCACGTCAATCCCACGAGCCTCTTATCTATTCTCATGGAATGTTCAAATTGTATGACCTTCAGAAATGAGAATATTTTGTGTGCCACGCATTGGGCACAAGTCCTCTAGAAGAAAGGAGAGAGAAAGAAGAACCAATTATATTTGAGTATATATAAAGCTCTTGTTGTTGCCACTGCTGAAGCTACTTGGCTCTAGTATATTCTTCGCGATCTTGGAAATTTTTCTTACTTCTCCCGTTTCAGCAAAATGTGACAACATTTGTGTCATTCACCTAGCGCACAACGAGGTAAAGATAATAACCATTCGGATTATCATTTTGTTCATTAAAAGATCAGTCATGGTGGCTTCTTTTATCCTTGTACATACCTTTAATGTACAGATGATATTGTATCATTCTCTATATAAACAGATGAATAGAGAGTGAGCATAATGTACACAAAGAGATTTATTACAGCAAATATATATATAGATAAAAATTATATATTGAGCGAGTGACACTGTCTACAGGGTCAAAAAGAGCTAGGAATTGTCAGTCTTTCAAATTTTGTAATTAGTTATCTATTTTTTGAGGCTTTAATTTATCTCTGAGACACCCTTCCTAGAAAGTGGTCAAGGAATAAAGACTGATTAGGTGTAGTATTATTTGTATGGTAATATCTCATAATTTATTACCAAAATAATTATCTTACAGAAGACACTAGTAGTAATAAATAATACTTACTATTTTTTCAATATAGGTATATTATTCATGACCTATTAGACCTTGTTTATTTGTTCGTTAAAGAAAAATTATTTAATTTTTTATGTAATAGTAAAATTTCGGAAAATTATGTAATTACTATTTGTAGGATCATACATGACACTAGACTTATATTACGTTATGACGACACATATTTTTAAATTTACTATATTTTCTAATTATTATTTAAGTGTGATACTATTATCTTAGTAACTAGTGAAAAGAGACATTAAACACTATTGCTTTTAACCTTTTTCGTAAATTTAGCTGCTTTGGGCGGCTGAAAACAAGAAGTTAAGAACTTCCAATTGGACATTCTCCTTATCTAAAATAAAATAACTCAAATGATATTAGCAAATCTAACCAACCTTTTCCTACTTGCAGTTACTTGAATACAACGTTTCAACATATTGCATACATCATATCTTGTATTGATCATACATTAAAATACAACTCAATGGATGCAATACATCACCCATACTACACCAGCTTTCAACCTTTTAGTTTCTTTTACCTTTTCTTTTATTTTTTTTCTTTTTCTCCCTTCATAATCTATCACTCCAAGAGTAAAGTGGAAAGTTGGAAGGATGCCGTGGGTCTATTTGGAAACAGCCTCTCTATCCCAGGGTAGGGGTACACACTACCCTCCCCAGACCCCACTAAGTGGAATTATATTGGGTTATTGTTTTTGTTGTTGTTGTTGTTGCATAATCTATCAGCATAATTCTTTTAACAGATCTTTGTCTTTCTCCTTTAACCAAATAACTGTTTTCCTCTTAATCCAATCAACATCCCATGATACCTTTTAAAAATTAAATATTTTCAGGTAAACATACCAAATTTCAGTTTCCATCCACTAGGAAAGTTCTTAGTTCTTGTAAGTTTTGCTATTTTTAGTAAATTTCCTCATCTTCAACTAATTATAAAAACCTACAATAGGTGACCTCTAGCCTATCACATCTCTTCTATTCATTAAAGAAAATTAAGCTCCAAAATGTCTTTTAGAAGAACAAGCTGTATTTCTGGGCTCTTGCTGATCTTGTTCCTAACTCTTGCATGTGAAGCTAGGGTTCCAAGAAATACTAATGCGGGGTTCATAGCAGTGAATGGTGCTCATTTTGAACTTAATGGATCCCCTTTTTTATTTAATGGTTTCAACTCCTATTGGTTAATGCATGTTGCTGCTGAACCTAGTGAGAGGTTGAAAGTCACTGACGTTCTTAAAGATGCATCTGTTGCTGGTCTTTCTGTTTGTCGCACGTGGGCTTTTAGTGATGGAGGTGATAGAGCATTACAAATATCACCTGGAGTTTACGATGAACGTGTCTTCCAGGTAAAAGTTTCTATTTTGCGCTACAAAATTTTCATATTATCTTGTTTAGTTGGTTTAAAACGATAGGTACTTCTACATATCAAGTCCAATATGTTGATCTGGAAAATAATCACCTACTATAACTAGCTAATTAAATTTTATTGATAATATACAAATCCTTTGCACTACATTGGGTATATACGTTAATTTCCTTGACTAAATATTATGCATTAAATGTGTCAACAGTTAGATATACTTATTTTAATGATGTCTAAGTTTAGGGTTATTTTTGTGTTTTTATGGATTTAGGGTTTGGACTTTGTGATCTCGGAAGCTAAGAAATATGGTGTTCGCTTAATCTTGAGCTTTGTAAATAACTGGAACGACTTTGGAGGAAAGGCTCAATATGTTCAATGGGCGCGAAACGCAGGGGCTCAGATCAATGGCGACGATGATTTCTATACTCATCCTATACTCAAAGATTATTACAAGAACCACATTAAGGTATATTGATAACAACATATGACTTTTTTCTAACCTAAACATCAATTATTTGATATTATTACAATCTAATTCTTTGACCTACATAATATATTTTATTATTTAGTAAAACTAAGAACTTTGTATATGGTGGCTAACAAATCTATGTTCTTGTGAATCGCTACAGAAAATTGTTACAAGATACAATACCATTACTAAAGTTTCTTATAGAGATGATCCAACAATTATGGCATGGGAACTCATTAATGAGCCACGTGATCAAGCTGATTATTCTGGAAAAACTATTAATGTAAGCTAATGCTTTTTAACTCATTTCCAACTAATTAAATTTTTGAAATATCAATGGCTGACTTTTAACTGTAAATTTTTGGTTTCTTACTAATATTATTCCAGGCTTGGGTTAAAGAAATGGCAAGTTTTGTGAAGTCATTAGACAACAAACACTTGTTGGAGGTAGGAATGGAAGGATTTTATGGCGATTCAGTACCTGAAAGGAAGGAAGTTAATCCTGGTTATCAAGTGGGAACAGATTTCATCAGTAACCATCTTATCAATGAGATAGATTTTGCCACTATCCATGCGTACACTGATCAATGGTATATTAACGTTTTTGCCCCACTCGCAAATTCATATTATTCATTGTAGCACCTCATTAGTAGTTTCATTGTGCAAATATTATTTACATCGTCAGTGCAAAAACCTTAACTTTTTACATTTATAGGGTATCAGGACAAAACGATGAAGCACAATTAGCATGGATGCAAAGGTGGGTGACAAGCCATTGGGAAGATGCAAGAACTATATTGAAGAAACCTCTAGTGCTAGCTGAATTTGGCAAGTCTAGTAGAGGTCAAGGATACAATCTTAGTTCAAGAGACACATTCATGAGTAATGTATATAAAAATATCTATAATTTGGCGAAAGAAGGGGGAACCATGGCAGGAAGCTTAGTATGGCAACTAATGGCACAAGGAATGGAGAATTATGACGATGGTTATTGTATTGTTTTGGGACAAAATCCTTCAACTACAGGAATTATTTCAGGCCATTCACATGCCATGACAGCTTTGGCTCATCTAGTGAATGCATGAAAATTATTATTATGAAGAAAATACGTCCCATAATTAGTTCTTCCATTAGATGATATACAATAATCAATTTGTAATAGGATTTGAGTGATCATAAGTCCATGATTTTTTTAGTGCTAATTCGAGCTCAGGTTTATCAAACATGTGAAGTTGACTAAACTCAAGAGTGTAATTGCCTAAATTGTTTCAGAAATAAAGGGAACGTAATTTTTTTTTTTTTTTGGCCTTTTGTTTAATGTTTATAGCAATAAATCTTGTGCAGTGTCAATTTCATTGTTTTTTTTTAATAGTAATCTCAGTGTCTCACTACTTTGCAAAAGAAAACATATGTCATATGTAATTCAAATTTCCCACATCGTTTTTGAAGAATAACTTTTGTTACTATATAATTGAATGACAAGAGATCTTCCATTGCCGAGCCTTGTAACATGGGCTTGTAACCTAAGTAGGGGCTATAATGTGGTGGAATGATAGGTTGATCTTGAAGGCTGGGCTTCAAATGGCTAATGCTTGGCCTGCCCTATCCAAGCATGGAGTTGAGTCATGTGGCCCAAATGAAAATATGGGCTTCTTGGCTCCTAGAGTGGGGTGGACTGCGTGAGGCTGGTTTCACAGAGCAACGAAGAACTCCCACTCTATGCAGTGGAAGGATAACGGGCCGGTGCTATTTAAGTCCAACAAATGCCTGATGGGCAGCCTAATTAAACCATCACTTTTTTTTTTACTGTAACGAACGTGGCTTGGTTTTCTCAATTCAGCTGGAATTGGCACGATTCTATTTTTTCACCTTACGATGTCGTGATGGCACCTAATCGCTAAGACTTGGTAAGCCTAATTAAAAAAGAAATATTATTGAAATAAAGATTAAAAATATGAAATAAAGCAGATAAGCCTTATAATAACTCCAATGCAAAATCACAATACAACACAAAACCCGATGAAATTGAGTCATAAGCTATATAGAAACATATTAAAACCTCCAATACAACATTGTCTGATAAAAGGATAAACAATAATGAGAAGAAACATAAGGTGACTCCGAGGACTACGAACATCAAAAAAATATACCTTGAAGTCTTTAGCCACACAGACACAATTCTCAACAACATGATCAAAAGTATCTGGATCTTCACAAAAATGTATATAAGTGTAGTATGAGTACATCACAATGGTGCCCAGTAAGTAACAAGCCTAACTTTGGTAGAGTAGTGACGAGGCCAGGTCAAGACGCCTACTAAACCTAGAAACATGTGCAAGATATAACTTAACACTAACAATGAAAAGAACATCAATGTAGCACTAACAACCAGAAGAATGATAATTCACAACCAACAATGAAGATAATAGAAACACAAATGCGAGCAAGAAGTAGACGGGTAATAAAATAAAAACATAATCAGAACACTGATGGGATATGAATGAACTCACTGAGGAAAACAGATAACAACTCAAGTAATCAAATTGTTCTCACCGCATGAACTTGCAACAAGATTTACACCAAGGTATTACTCCTTGAAATCACAAATCATGATCCACAATTTTCAAATCTTGCACTTATAGAACCTCGTGCTCGCGATAATAATTATCATGGCAAAGTCCTCGTGCTACCATGTATATCCCATCCGTATCAATATCAATTAAGATGTTTGAGAGATATATTTAAACACAATAAAGCATAATAACAATCTTGAATAAAGTGATGTATCAAAGGAGAAATAAATTTATTTTAGGATTTAAATAAGTAAAACAAAGGACAAGTTGTACAAATAGTGTATTGGATGGGTTTAGTTTAGAAATTAATACGATAAAGTAAAAATATTATATCTACACAAAGTAAAATATCAGTTAAATTAACGATTTAAATATGGAATATTAAAAATAAAACGTGATAACAATTTTGAGTAAAGTAAACATCAATGGGGTGATGAGTAAAATTTGAGAACCCAACTAACGTAAAAATGTGATAACCATTTGAAAATAGTAACGCGCCAAGTGATATAATGAGTCATATCTTAAGAGACACATAGAATAAGACATATTAATAATTATTTTATTTAAAATCGTTATGTTACCTGCAACTCAACATAATATGAGATAATGATCCTACACAAGTTAATTCACCTTGATATTCAATTTAGCAAGTAATAAGGGAGGCACATATTGGCACATTAGAGTAACACAATGAATCAAAATAGAATGTATGACTCTCACAAGAAGTTACTACCGTTGCAATACTGGATTAACAACGGGCAACCAAATATGATCAAATACTAATAAAATGATTAAGGAAAAGTAATAACCATCCAACCGATAAACCGTTCCAACATATAACGCACCGTGAAAATAACAATTTAGGATAACTTTACTGTCACAATACTTATAACATATTAATTCGTTGCGACGTGTAATTTGATCCCACACAATAATAATAATAATAATAATAATAATAATAATAATAATAATAATAATAATAATAATATTGATTGCGGCATACAACCCTATCCCACCTATATCCTATCATCCGTTCTTATCGCTCCATATCATATCTTTTCATATTATTTCAAGTGCAACCCGATATTCAAACAATAGGCATTACACAAACAACTAAAACTAACCACAACGTATCACAAAACCAAATGCAATAGCGAAGCTACACAAGAAGTCACAAACATATGATAAAGTTACACAATAACTCTTAAAATTAAATAGAAAATAATGACAAATCATAAATAAAGACACGATTATCAATAATTAATTAATAGTTAAGGCTTGTAACAAAAAATGCATAAATTCAACAAGTAATTACAATTAACAAATAAAACATATAAGAGTAAACTTTACAATAAAAGATAGAACATGTACTAACAACTTCAAGTGAAGCACGAAAGAGCAAATTCAATGAAAGATATAACATGTTGTGACAAATACAAATAAATGCATGGAAGAAGTCTACACCGGTCAAATACCACATATAAGCCTATGTACACACTCGTCGCCTCGTGTACACGTCTTCCACATAATTCAAATAGTATCATCAACCCAAAACCTAAGGGGTGGTTTTCCTATGCAAAGTTCGGTAAGATACTTACCTAAAAGAAGCAAAATAAATACTCTAAGAAGTCCTTCTCATGTGAAACAACCTCCGGACGACTCGAATCTAGCCAGAATAACTTAATACCATAAATAAAAGCCATGAAAAATAATTTCGGATACTAAAGCTTAGATCTTTAATGAAAACTAAAAGTCAACCTCGGGCCCGCACCTCTAAACCCGATAAAACTTACAAATTTCGAACACTCATTCTGATACGACTCCATTCATACCAAAATCATTCAATTCCGATCTCAAATCGTCCTTCAAACCATCAATTTATATTTTAGAAAGTTTTTACTAAAATCTTCAATTTGCATAAAAAATACTTACTCTAATGCGAATAGTAAAATTCTCCCAAAATCGAGCTCTAAAACCTTGTGAGAAAAATTAATTAAATCACGAAACAAGAAAAAAAAATGCAGCAACTGTCCTTGCTCAATTCAGGTCCTATATAATCCCAAAACTTACATTTGATAATCTCAACACGATCGCTGCGAGATTATACCCAATATAGCCTCTTGATCACCCAATTTGTCCTTAAAACGAGGGAGATATGATGTTTTGAAGTTTTAAAATAAGTCTGAAAATTTCAATGGCATTGTTATAATTATTTAAACCAGAAAAAAGAACCAACAATAAGAAAATCTTCGTTTTAGAACCCAAAACTCATCCCGAACCTCCCCGACACAAATCTTATATAAATTTTAATCATAACATAAGGGGGGTCATCGGTCGGTTAGGTTCGATTCAGTTATGAATATTATCGATTTTACCTATCGGTTATCGGTTTATAAATATCATCACCCGATAACCAAACTGATAAGATATTGGTTATAAATTATCGGTTAATCGGTTATCGATCATTATTGGTTCGATTATCGGTTTACCCGATAAGTTAACAACTAAAACAGTTTCGCAATGTATAAAACAGTTTCGGCATAAAAATATTTTGCTTAAACAGTTTTATAAAATTTTAAGAATTGTTTTCCTAAAACCCTTTTCAGAACTGTTCTACTTCACAAGAATTTAAATTTACTGCAACATCCAATAAATTAAACACTAACCAAAGTTTCTATCTTTCATTCTTCAACCCAAAAAATATAAACAAAAATCCCAATATGAGTTAGTGATGAAAAAATAGAATATTAGTCATATTTTCACTTCGACACTTACTGCAAATACAAGGGATCTAAATGAATAACAAATATAAGTGTCAGCCACGATGCACATGTTTGTGATGCAATTTTTGTAAATGTCAAAATAAAAAGTGAGAAGCTGAGTCACTACCCTTCGACTGCTTTGAAAATTGAACAACTTCATCAAATAGTTCTGCTAAAAATAGAACAGTAGAACAATAGAACAATATAACTAAATCTGCAACAAAAGAGCAGAGTTCCACACTAATAGTTCAGCACTTCAACTAATAGTTCAAGTGTTGAAATACAAATTTTATAACAGATCAACAATTAAATCACACGATAAATCTCACTTCTGCTTTCATAAAAACTGAAAAAATCCAGAGCCAAAATGATTTCAAACAAACTAAGAAAATATGAAGATGAGGCAACTAAAATCTTACACGAAGAATCAAGATGAAGCTGAAAAATACGGCGCAGATGCGACTGAAGAATATGATGGATCTGAGAAATAAAGTGAAGATGCGACTGAAGAGTGAAAGAAAGAAGCTGAAAAATGTGTTGTAACGACCAAACCCGTCGTTACGGGAGTTACTGCCCCGTTTTCCCCATTTTATGCTTCTATATATTTCATTATATGTGTTTGGAGAATTTGAAGTAATTCGGATAGTGTTTGGTTAGAAATGAGGCAATTGGTCTCTTTATGAGAAGGTTAGTTTGGAAAAGTCAACTGAATATTGACTTATGAGTTAGAAGGCTCGGAATGAAGTTTTGATGATTCGACTAGTTTCAGGGGATGATTTATGACTTAGGAGAACAATCGGAATTGAATTTGAAGGTCCGGTGTAGAATTATGCTTGAATTGGCTAAGGTTTGATTTTGGCGAATTCCGGATGGTAGGTGAGATTTTGATCCGAGGGTCGGAATGAAATTTCGAGAGTTGCAGTATCTCCGTTAGATCATTTTGGATATAAATGCAAAGTTTCAGATCATTCGGAGGTGGTTAGGTCGGGTTTTAGATCAAATGCAAGTTTTAGAAGTTTTAGTTTAACTTAGGCTTGAATCCGTGGTAATTCGATGATTTTGATGTTTATGATGGTGTTTTTATGTTACGAGCAAGTTTGAATGAAGTAATAGAACATATATGTGCATTTAGTTGAGGTCCCGAGGGCCTCAGGGTGAATTTGGATGGCCAACGGGGAATTTTAGCATGTTTAATGCAGCAGAAATATTGCAAAGCATTTTACTCTATGCAATCGCATAGGTAAGTCTGCGATCGCATAGAAGGTTTTGAGGGGGTGGTGATTTTTGCGATCGCATGAAGGAGTGTGCGATCGCATAATTAGAGAAACTTGTTCAATGCGATCGCAAGGGTGACTGATGTGATCACGTAGTTAGAAGAGGCAGAGGTATGCGATCGCAATGGGCTTTTATGCGATCGCATAAGAGGATTTCAGGGCCCGAAATATTTAGTCTATGCGATCACAATTGAACTGATGCGATCGCATAGAAGGAGACGTCTGGGCAGAACAATTTAAGGGTTAAAAGTTCAGTCGCGACCCTCATAATATTTCCACCATTTTTACTCTGCCAAGAGAGGTTTCTGAGCGATTTAAAGAGGGTTTTCAACGAGTATTGCTTGGAGGTAAGTCTCTTGACTAGAAAATATCATTTTATGCAAGAATCAACACTCAAATTCATGAAATTGGGTTGAAATTGTGAAGAACTAGGGCTTTGTTCTTGAAAATAAAATTTTAGGATTTGAAAGGCCATTTGAGCTCCGTTTTCAATAAACTTTATATGTACGGATTCGCAGCGAGACGAGAAATCCGTTGGTATGATTTTCAGAATTTTTTGATAAGTGGGCCCGGGGCTCGAGTTTTACCAACTTCGTGAATTTTTATACTTTTCGAGTATTTTTTTATTGGGTTATGTTTCTTTGACCCATATTTATGTATTCGTTGTGGTTTTGACTAGATTCGACGTGCGATGAGGTCGATACGAAAGGAAAAGGCTTTGCAGACGAGTCTACGGTCGGTTAAAGGTGAGTAGTTGGTATATATGATGGCCTGAGGGTTTGAAACCCCGACTTATTACATTGTGACGCTATTTAGGACGTGACTCGCACCCCATGGCAGGTTCAGGATTGGTCATGACTAGGGATTGTGACTTGCCCATCCCGAACAAGAATAATTCTATATTAGCGATTGATATGAATCCTGTGATGAATATATCTGGGCTTAATGCCATATTTGGGGCCTTGTGCCGACCTGTAGTATCCTTAGAAGATGGATATCATTGTGATAGCATGATTCGTAAAATCATTGATTTCAGTCCTGTATTTAATCACTATTATGCACTGCTAAGTCACTTTTCTTGAAATTAAATAACTAAAGTATATTCTTTTTAATGAATTGAAAGTTGGGAAAAATAAGTTAAAACTGTTATGTGACTCATATGTATATTGTGGACTGAGTATGGACCAGAATACACACCGCAACGAATATTATGACTGAATATGGATCGGGCTGCACGTCGCAGCGAATGTTATGATTATATTGCTCTTGGGCTAAAGGATCCCCTCCGGAGTCTGTACACACCTCCAGTGAGCGTCGTCGACGTTAAATGGATTGAGTTACGCGCTATATCGGTCATGTGCATTGCATTCACGCATTGTTATTTACTTGTGCTAGCTGTTGTTGTTGGTTTGTGGTAAGATATCGGACGGTTAGTTTTAACTTTGCTTTGTGGCATTTTGTGGATTTCTTACCTTCATACATTTTATATGTTTTTTTACACACTGAGTACTTAGTACTCACCCCTACTCCATGCTCCTTTGTGTGCGGATTTAGGTACACCGGAGGTTTAGCTGAGCAATTGTGTTTCCAGAGTTATCAGAGTCATTGAGGTAGCTGCTTGACATTCGCAGGACCTGGCTTCTCTTCGTATTCCAGTTTAATTTATATATACATTTTGCAGACTTGAGTATTTCGTTCAGATATTGTTATCCGATTTTATTTAGAGGCTCTAGACTCGTGACCCTAGATCTTTTAGGAGTGTTTTATTGGTTTTCGCACTTCTCCGTATTTTCCTTCTATAAATATTGGATTATTACTCTACAACTATTATATTCTCCTTAAATTATTGGTTTTGAGATTTATTATTAAAATGAGAACGACGGTTGGTCAGGCTTGCCTAGCGTTAGGATTGGGCGCCATCACGATCGGGTTTGGGTAGTGACAAGTTAGTATCAGAGCCTAGGTTACTAGGCCTTGCGAGTCATGAGCCGGTTTAGTAGGCTCTCGCAGATCAGTATGTAGACGTCTGTATCTATCCTCGGGAGGCTATAGAACTTTTAGAAAACACATCACTTTCTTGAAATTCACATCATGCGGTTTGTTGTTATGAAAATTAAATTTTCCGTATTCTATTCTCTCGTAGATGGCGAGAACCTGTGCTAACGGACGTGGTGGACGACCCTTCGTGCAAACATAATCAAATCATAGCACGGAATGTACCTTCGCGCATAAATAGTTAAAACATAGCACGGAATGACCCTTTGTGAAATTATAATCAGAAATAGCACGGAATGACCCTTCGTGCAATACCACTCTTGCTCACCCAAACAGCAGTCACAACCAAATGGGCAAGAAGAATAAATAAATAGTAAGCACTATCCTGGCAAGGGAGTAACACAAATAACAACTCCACCCAGGTAAGGGAACAATAACAATAACTTTTACAACCCGGCAAGGGTAATTCTCAAGATATTCAACCATCCCGGCAAGGAATTAATCACAACTCCTTTCAATACTTTTATTTTTTACTCAATAGTATTTATCATTCGAGCCAACGCTCCAAAATATTAATATTTCATCATTTACCCTCAAACTCTTTACATTTGTAGCAAATCATAATTTAGCTTAGGAGAGTTCCAAATTATCTCAAAAACAAGTACGAACAAAGACCCACGGTTATGCTAGACTCCGATGTATAGACACTCGTCACCACGCCTATACACCGCACTCGATCATTTAGCAAATAGCATTTATGATACTCTAATCATATTCCCTCAAGCCAAAGTTAGATCAAACACTTACCTCAAAGGTTTACGGCCAACTCAATCCTTAAGCAATGCCTTTCCTTTCGAATTTAGCTCCAATTCAATCGTATATATACACAATTTATTTAATATCATCAATAATACTAAACAATCCAACCAAAATGCCTAAATATAATCTTTCCAACATTCTGCCCAAAATTTGCAAAATCGACCCCGGGCCCGCTTGGTCAAAACTTGAGGTTCGAACCTAAATAAATTCACCCATACCCCCACGAGTTCAAATATAGAATTTATTTTAAGATTTGACTAAATTGAGGTTGAATCGCCCAAAATTCTCAAAAACCTAACTCTACCCAAAAGCCCTAACTTCTACTTTGATTTCTTATTTTTAGGCATAGAATTTAGTGATTAGTTGATAAAATAATGAGGAAACGATGTTAAGAATACTTACCCGAAGAGTTATGGAGGAAGGGAAGCTTGGAACTCATCAATGGAGGGTGGAGAAGAAAGGTCCGTGTGAGAAAAGTCTAAAAATCATGAAGTGAACAGTTCTGGTTTTATTAAAAATTACTTAAGCAATTTGTTCTACGCGTTCGCGACACCTGGGTCGCGTTCGCGATGAAGAAAGTCTGGGAGCTATCGTGTTGAGGGTCGGGCCTATGCGAACGCGAAGAAGGAAGGCAGGGGGGCCCTAAGGTTTGGCCTATGCGAACGAGTGAGGAGACATGCGAACGCGATGAAGGAAGCAGCAAAGCTTCGCGATCGTGGTCTCCGGAACGCGAACACGAAGAAGGAAAGGAGCAAAGCTATGCGAACGCGGGTGGGCTTGTGGGAACGCGAAGAAGGATTCCACTGTGTAAAAATTGCAAAAAATCTGCTATGTTTCTAAGTGTAAAAATACCCTGAACCACCTCCGAAACACTCCCGAGCCCTCGGGGCTCCCAACCAAACACACACACTAACTCAATATCATCCTACGAACTTGCTCGAGCGATCAAATCGCCAAAATAACATCGAAATCAAAGAATCAACCCCTAAAACCCATAGTTTTCATTTCAAAGTTCATAAACTTTCAACTTTAGCTATTTGGGTCCGAAACACGACGTCCGATTTCGACCAAATTTCACAGAGAGTGCTTAATGCATATTTAAGACATGTACCGAGCGTTGGAACCAAAATACGAGCCCGATACCTATATTTTCTAACTCATTTTTATTTTCATTTTTCCTTAATAATTTCAGAAAATAATTTAACAAAAAAAATCTTTTACCGGAGTTCTGGACCGCGGATTTCGACCTCGGGCACGTGCTCGAGTACCATATTTTTCTTCTGACCTCCCGGGACCTTCACTCTATGGGTCCGGATCCATTTACTCAAAATGTTGACCAAAGTCAACTATATCAATATTAATACCATAATTCTTCAAATTTTTCGTAAAATTTATATATTTTAATATAAAAAAATTTCAGCTTCACACCCGGACTGTGCACGCAAGTCGAGGCAACCAAAAAGTGAGGTTTCCAAGGCCTCGGAAGCTCAGAGAAAGGGAGATAATAGTATTATCTATCCTCGGGAGGCTACAGAACTTTTAGAAAACACTTCACTTTCTTGAAATTCACAACATGCGGTTTGTTGTTATGAAAACTAAATTTTCCGTATTCTATTCTCTCGTAGATGGCGAGAAACCGTGCTAACGGACGTGGTGGACGACCCTTCGTGCAAACATAATCAAATCATAGCACGGAATGTACCTTCGCGCATAAATAGTCAAAACATAGCACGGAATGACCCTTTGTGCAATTATAATCAGAAATAGCACGGAATGACCCTTCGTGCAATACCACTCTTGCTCACCCAAATAGAAGTCACAACCAAATGGGCAAGAAGAATAAATAAATAGTAAGCACTATCCTGGCAAGGGAGTAACACAAATAACAACTCAACTCAGGTAAGGGAACAATAACAATAACTTTTACAACCCGACAAGGGTAATTCTCAATATATTCAACCATCCCGGCAAGGAATTAATCACAACTCCTTTCAATACTTTTATTTTTTACTCAATAGTATTTATCATTCGAGCCAACGCTCCAAAATATTAATATTTCATAATTTACCCTCAAACTCTTTACATTTGTAGCAAATCATAATTTAGCTTAGGAGAGTTCCAAATTATCTCAAAAACAAGTACGAACAAAAGACCCACGGTCATGCTAGACTCTAATGTATAGACACTCATCACCACGCCTATACACCGCACTCGATCATTTAGCAAATAGCATTTATGATACTCTAATCATATTCCCTCAAGCCAAAGTTAGATCAAACACTTACCTCGAAGGTTTACGGCCAACTCAATCCTTAAGCAATGCCTTTCCTTTCGAATTTAGCTCCAATTCAATCGTATCTATACACAATTTATTTAATATCATCAGTAATACTAAACAATCCAACCAAAATGCCTAAATATAATCTTTCCAACATTCTGCCCAAAATTTGCAAAATCGACCCCGGGCCCGCTTGGTCAAAACTTGAGGTTCGAACCTAAATAAATTCACCCATACCCCCACGAGTTCAAATATAGAATTTATTTTAAGATTTGACTAAATTGAGGTTGAATCGCCTAAAATTCTCAAAAACCTAACTCTACCCAAAAGCCCTAACTTCTACTTTGATTTCTTATTTTTTAGGCATAGAATTTAGTGATTAGTTGATAAAATAATGAGGAAACGATGTTAAGAATACTTACCCAAAGAGTTATGGAGGAAGGGAAGCTTGGAACTCATCAATGGAGGGTGGAGAAGAAAGGTCCGTGTGAGAAAAGTCTAAAAATCACGAAGTGGACTGTTCTGGTTTTATTAAAAATTACTTAAGCAATTTGTTCTACGCGTTCGCGACACCTGGATCGCGTTCGCGATGAAGAAAGTCTGGGAGCTATCGTGTTCGCGGTCAGGCCTATGCGAACGCGAAGAAGGAAGGCAGGGGGGGCCTAGGGTTTGGCCTATGCGAACGAGTGTGGAGACATGCGAACGCGATGAAGGAAGCAGCAAAGCTTCGCGATCGTGGTCTCCGGAACGCGAACGCGGAGAAGGAAAGGAGCAAAGTTATGCGAACGCGGGTGGGCTTGTGGGAACGCGAAGAAGGATTCCACTCAGTAAAAATTGCAAAAAATCTACTATGTTTCTAAGTGTAAAAATACCCTGAACCACCTCCGAAACACTCCCGACCCCTCGGGGCTCCCAACCAAACACACACACTAACTTAATATCATCATACGAACTTGCTCGAGCAATCAAATCGCCAAAATAACATCGAAATTAAAGAATCAACCCCTAAAACCCATAGTTTTCATTTCAAAGTTCATAAACTTTCAACTTTAGCTATTTGGGTCCGAAACACGACGTCCGATTTCGACCAAATTTCACAGAGAGTTCTTAATGCATATTTAAGACATGTACCGAGCGTTGGAACCAAAATACGAGCCCTGATACCTATATTTTCTAACTCATTTTTATTTTCATTTTTCCTTAATAATTTCAGAAAATAATTTAACAAAAAAACTCTTTTACCAGAGTTCTGGACCGCGGATTTCGACCTCGGGCACGTGCCCGAGTACCATATTTTTCTACTAACCTCCCGGGACCGTCACTCTATGGGTCCGGATCCATTTACTCAAAATGTTGACCAAAGTCAACTATATCAATATTAATATCATAATTCTTCAAATTTTTCGTAAAATTTATATATTTTAATATAAAAAAATTTCGGCTTCACGCCCGGACTGTGCACGCAAGTCGAGGCAACCAAAAAGTGAGGTTTCCAAGGCCTCGGAAGCTTAGAGAAAGGGAAAAATACGGTGATGACCCTTTGGATCGTCACACCTACCCACAGATACAAATTTTGTTTTTTTACTTTTTTTTCGTATTTTTGTTTTTTGTTTTTTCGTTTTCTTAACTTACACTTTTTAAGATAAAAAACTTATTTATGCAAGATGAGTATAGTTCTAAAATATGGGACAAGTTGGACGAGTTATGTTATGACTCATTGTTTAGTCCATCTTGACCCAGTCCATCTTAGTTCAAATACACTTTAGACTGGGTTGGACGATGACCCATTTATTGACCTAATCCATCTGAACATGCCCAAATTCAGCCAAGCCCATACATTTGCCACCCCTTGGCCCAACTCAGCAAGAGTCATTTCTCCTCCAAAGCTATATTATATTAAAGAAAATTTTACCACCTATAGAATAGGTTAGTACCCTATTTATAATATATAAATACCATTTTAAAATTTTACATTATATATATACCTTTTTTAGTTTGTAGCAAAAAATTTAAATTTAATACCTTCCTATAATTAAGCCTTAATAAATGGTACCAAATATTTTTCTCTCACCAAATTAACGTATAACTCCCGTTTTTCATCATTTCTCTTTGTTCTTAATATAGTTTTCACTCTTCTTCCACAAACACTCTTCTTATACACTTTATAGCCCGTCTCCGCCATTAACAGAGAAAAGTTCCGCCATTTTCACACTATATCCTCACGCGGCAAAGATTCCCCGTAAAAACCCTATTTGAGATATTTTAATTTTTTCAGTAGATTTTCAAAAAGTATGCATATGTATTCAAGTATATTTATCTTAGATACTTGAACTTGTATCTGTATGTATATCTTAGCATATTTTAGTAATGCATTTATATGTATTAGCATGTATTGAATTTGTATCAATCAACAGATGGAAAAGCAAATCGCACAGTTTGGAATCCTCTTCCTCTGTTTTTTGTCCTTCGTGTTTCTGCGATTTCAATATAGAGAAGAATACATATTGTTGTCGTATCTTTAAGTTTGTTAACTAAAATTAGGGAAATCAAATTTAATTTAATTTCCTTCCGTTTTTATCTTCTTCAACATCCCATAAATTGCACAGATACGTTACATAATTTGCGCTAAATACAGTTGAATACATCTTACATATCCAGTTTAACTGTAATTCCTGTTTGTGCGGCGTCATTGTATATTGTATTCTTGAATACAATATATTTAATACATTACATACATCGTCAATTACAGTAAAATATATCTATACCACGTAATATAGGAAAGAATTTTTATTTATCGCTAGTTAGATCTTAAAGATTGTGCTTTGTGAAAAATTCTCTATATTAAACTGCCGAAAACAAAAGGAATCTGTCAAACGAAAATAATTATTGGGCACTAGACTATATATATAGAGAGAGAAAACATATACTAGTATATTTTTCTGGCTAGTAGTTTTTCGTGCTACCCTGAAATGTAATTAATGCGTCAACACCATATTTATGCTGTTAAATCCTGCAAAAAGGATCTTTCCATTTTAAAGAAAAAACTCCATTATTGCATAAGTTTTACCCAAATATGATTTTTAATCTTAAAAATAAAAGTTACTCTCCCATATAACTTCTTTTGCATTAGAGCTTAGATATTTCTAGTAGAAATACTTAAAACTAGCATATTATAAATTAAATAAATAAGAAAATATAATAACTTCTCTTTTTCAAAAATTATATTTTGTAAAGTCGCGTTTGTCTACTGAGGACTAAGTCGTGTTTTCATATCTACTCCTATATGCATGGGAGAAATTTAAAAATAAATTTATAACTGGTCGTTCAAAAATAGTCAACTCCAAAAGTAATTAAAATTTAGCCACTTTTCATGTAAAGATAAATTTGAGCAAAAACACTGTTCAAAACCCGAAAAATATGCCAGTATATTATACTGAAGTTCCAACATAAGTATACTTGAACTCTAGCATATTATACTGGAGTTCCCGGATAAGTATGTTGGAACCCCAATATAATACGTATGATGGAGTTCCAGCATAAGTACACTAGAACTCCAGCATAATATATTGGAGTTCCGGCACGTATAATTGTCCAGTATAATATACTGGAGTTTGGAGCGACGGTACTCCAGTCTCTAGTATATTATACTGGAATCAGCAAAGTATATCGGACCAGCATAATATACTGGAGTTCATACACAAGTGCCGAACTCTAGTATATTATGTTGGACCGGTCTCTGTTGCAGCAAAATAGTGGCTATTTTTCGTTGACTTCATAATCGCTGGCTATTTTTGAATGATCAATCCGAAAACTGGTTATATCGTGTTATTTTTACTATATACATTGTTTCTCTCCTTTTCCCCCATTCCTGATTTAGTTTTTAGACTCGCTAAAATCCATAACATATGTACCATCAAAGATGAATCTAAAATTTAAAATTAATTAAATTTACTCATTATATTGCTAAAATTATAGGTTCAATTCATATATTAGCTGAGATTTCGTATCATAAATAATGATTCAGATGAACCCGTAATCAAAAGACTGCGTCCGACCTTGCACGCAACACAAGGTTGAACCAATAACCCAAAATATAAAGAAGATATCAGCATGCCTTGGTTCTTCACTGAAATACGGTAATACTGTTGATTTTCTTGAACTTAATTTTTATAGATAAAGGCTGACGGGGAGCTATCATTGGCGGAGCCACCTTATGTTAAAGGATTGTCAATTGATATTTGTTTGCGAGAAAATTATTATTGTTCAATTAGATTAAAAATTTATTTTTATTTATATATACCATATATTGATTCTGTTTATTTTCTTCGTGTAATTAATTTATATTTTAGTACCCCTTAATAGAATTCCTAGCTCCGACACCCCAAGCAATAGTGCGTCTCCACTTTTAACAAGAAGGAAGGACACTTAAAAGAGGAAAGCCCATGCATCCAAAAATGAATACTTTCTTCCTTTTTGCTTTTGGAAATGAGAGAAAGAATCAGTACTGAAGTTTCTTTGCAATATTCGAGCAGAAAAGAACAAGTGTACTTGTTTTTATTCAAGGATATGTTTGTTGATTCTTTTATGTCTTGAACAGATAAATAAGCACGAGTACCATCCTTCTGTTGGCCTTTTCAATAACAGGGTTATGGGAAAATTGTAAAAGAGTAGTGATGGCATAATAAAGTGATCAAATTTTTTATTTAGATTTTATTCCCTTCCCCTTTGATTCCTTTTATTAATTATTGTTCCTTTGATGCTGATTATTCGAGTCCGGAACCGAAATAACACTCAATTACACAAAAATTACCATTTTAAACGTAAAAAAAAAATACGAAATTAGGCATTTCGCAGTATAAAACTGCGAAATGTACAAACGTCCATTTGTACATTTCGCAGTTTTATACTGCGAAATGCATTAAAATTTTTTTTTTTTTTGAAAAATAGGCGTTAGTGTAAAAGAAATTAAATTTTTTTTTTTTTAAAATAAGGCATTTCGCAGTATTGTACTGCGAAATGCAATTCGCAGTTTTGTACTGCGAATTGCATTTCGCAGTACAATACTGCGAAATGCCCCCTAGTTAAATCCGCACAAACTCATTCTCTCCTCTACAATCTTTCAAACTCATTCTCTCCCAATTTTTTTTGTCGGCCACCCCTCAATTTCTCTCCAACTTTTTGCCAAAAAATTGATTTCGAAGTCCCACCCGTCCCCTGCAACACAAGTGGGCCCCACACGGAGATAGTGTTGGACACGAATTCGGTTACAAAATTTCAGTTTTACAGCTTTAATTTGAGGTATTTGATAATTTTATTTTATAAATTATTAGAAAATATGTTAGTGTTAGTTTTATATTATATAGCAAAAAAATATTAATTGTATTTATGTTATATGTTTTATATACCATGTGCGTAATGTTAGCAATAATTTACCATGTTAAATTTAATTTATAATGTTGGTATATTTATTGTATTAGTATTACTTTAATATGTTATTGTATATCATGTTAGCGTAGAGCCTGTTAGCGTAGAGCCTTATTAAATTTTAGCGTAGTGTCTTAGTATGAAAATATTAAAATTGAGATTTAGAATAACTAATCATTATTATGTGGTCCCGGGCCTCAAAAATCAAGCCTGGAACCTTTAAACAACCATTATATTAAATTATACGTAATTTAATTAATTAAGTTAATAAAATTATGAAAATATTAAAATTGAGATTTAGAATAATTAATCATTATTATGTGGTCCCGGCCTCAAAAATCAAGCCTGGAACCTTTAAACAACAATAATATTAAATTATACGTAATTTAATTAATTAAGTTAATAAAATTATGAAAATATTAAAATTGACATTTAGAATAATTAATCATTATTATGTGGTCCGGGCCTCAAAAATTAAGCCTGGAAACATTAAACAACCATTATATTAAATTATACGTAATTTAATTAATTAAGTTAACAAAATTATGAAAATATTAAAATTGAGATTTATAATAATTAATCATTATTATGTGTTTCCGGGCCTCAAAAATCAAGCTTGGAACCTTTAAACAACCATTATATTAAATTATACGTAATTTAATTAATTAAGTTAATAAAATTATGAAAATATTAAAATTGAGATTTAGAATAATTAATCATTATTATGTGGTCCCGGGCCTCAAAAATCAAGCCCGGAACCTTTAAACAACCATTATATTAAATTATACGTAATTTAATTAATTAAGTTAATAAAATTATGAAAATATTAAAATTGAGATTTAGAATAATTAATCATTATTATGTGGTCTCGGGCCTCAAAAATCAAGCCCGGAACCTTTAAACAACCATTATATTAAATTATACGTAATTTAATTAATTAAGTTAACAAAATTATGAAAATATTAAAATTGAGATTTATAATAATTAATCATTATTATGTGTGTCTTCATCTATGCAATAATTAATTTTTCTTATTTATAGTACACTACATGGCATCTCGTCAGCCTGCACACCCTGGACCTTCGGCAGAAGGATTATTAGTACTGCAGGGTGACCATAGGTCATCGTTTATTTAGGAGGGCCAGCTAGCTCTTCAGACTATACGCCCCAGGAGGCCGGACGATCTGTGGGAGTTTTTGGCGCAGCATCCCTTTCATCCACGAGTTGTAGACCTTCTACAGCAGACCGAATTGTACAGCATATTTGAGCTGGGACGGATGCAGCTTGACTGGTCGCTCATCACAGCGTTGATAGAGTGGTGGCGACCAGAGACGCATACATTTCACCTGCCTACTGGAGAGGCTACGATCACTCTCCAGGATGTGCAGGTGCTGTATGGATTGCGCATTGAGGGCCGCGCATTGACACTGCCCCAGGAGTGGAGACAGATGACCCGCGCACAGTTGGCGGATGTGATGGGACGGATGACAGGTTTGCACCCGGAGGGCAACGTTGGTGGTTGTGGTCTCCAGCTATCAGTCATTAGAGCGTTCATGGCGGAGTTGCATCCACAGTTCACGCAAGAGACAGAGGAGCTGTGGGTTATCCGTTTCACTCGGATGGCATTACTCATGCTATTTGGGTGTGTCTTGTTTCCCAACACGTCGGGGAACAAGATATCGGTGCGGTTTCTCCACTCTCTGGAGGATATGGAGCAGGTGCATCATTACAGTTGGGCAGCTGCTGTTCTGGCGTACCTCTATAGGAGCATGTGCCGGGCTAGCATCGGTCCAGCTACTGATATTGGTAGTTTTTTGCCACTCCTTCAGGTGCAAAATACTTCCAAAATTAATTAAGCACAAATTATATATTGTGAAATGACTCATAATTTGCATCAACATTTGTTCTTAGGTTTGGGCGTGGCAGCGTATCATGCCACTACAGCCACCTCTGCCGGCACAGGACTATCCGCCCCTCCCGCTAACTGTGAGATGGATTCTCCGGCGGGGGAATTACCGAGGAGTGGATGTGCACCACAATCTCTCCCTTATTAGGGACCAGTTGGATATGTTGCATGCTGGACAGGTAAACATCTACATAAAGTTGGTTGTTTTAAATATAGTTGTACCTTGCATACTAATTTGTTGTTATTCGTTGTAGTTCATCTGGATGCCGTACACTGATGAGCTACTTGCGCACCTACCTGTTATTTTCTCGACAGACCGGCTCATATGGAGCAGCTCCGTCCCATTGATATTTTGGAAAGTTGTTGAGTATCACGCGACGGAGCGTGTGCTTCGTCAGTTTGGTCGTCATCAGCTGGTACCGAGTGATCCCTTCTGGGACCCTACTCATTATCAGGCGTGACGACCGTCACAACACGAGCCGGGATTATGTAGCGTGGCTGCGTGACCAGGTAGTTCATTGGGAGGAGCGAGCTCAGCGCATCCCGCCACCGCCGACACCGTACCAGGAGGCTACTATTGCGATTTATGAGGGTTGGTACAGACGTCACACCCGGAGGCATGTCGGGAACCCTATCCACATGCTTGACGGCCGGTACCGACCGTATGCCGGACGGCACGAGTCACTCGTATGTTTTTTTGACTTATTAATATCATATAATTATGGCATAGAGTAATTTATTTACTAATTGACTTATTTCACGTGTCTACGTATGCTGCAACACTGTAGTGCCTATCAATGTAGTTTGTTGCCCCATAGACAACTTGTTGAAAGCACTTCAATGCATGTGGGCACGGCATGTGGTAGATGGTCCATTTCCCACACGAACATAACCTTCTATTTATCCAGACGCGTACCGGAGGGGTTGGCCAGTCCCCCGTGCAGGGGCTAGGGCTCGCAGGGGACGACGACGACGTGCCCGGCGAGGGGGTGTTGAGGAGCCGGTTGACCCACCTACAGGGTTTGGAGCTGGGTTATGTGCCTCATCCAGCTGACCCTTCTAGCAGCATGCAGCGGGGTTTTATGACCCATCCAGCTGACCCTTTCAGCAGCATGCAGCGGGGTTTTATGACACCTATCCAGCTGACCCTTCCAGCAGCATGCAGCGGGGTTTTATGACGCATCCAGCTGACCCTTCCAGCAGCATGCCCTCATACGACCCTGGCAGCAGTATGCCCTCATACGACCTTCAGTTGTCATTGCCAGCGACACGGATGACCCCATCCGGACCATTGCAGATTATGGGTACCTTTGACGGGGATGTACATGAGTACTTCGCTGGCACATCTACTGCAGCTGAGCATCGGCCGACCCGTGACGTGGATGGCGGTCGTAGGTTGAGTTATCTGTCGTCCCCTGCATTTGATGCGGTATGTTTGTATTACTTTTGTTTTTCAATTCTACATTATTTTAACTTTCGATGCAATAAATTCATTACATCTATTTTTATGCAGTCTTCATCCCAGACCATGTTTGACCATACTACATACGATGATGAGCTGACCATCGATGAATATACGCAGGACCTCGACGAGACCATTGTGAGAGAAATAATTTGTTAACAATAATAATTTAAATACCTCTCTTATTTTATCTAACATTACTTATTTTTTATAGGTTGGTGCCGGCCAACGACCTATTCCTCCGACCCTGCAAGTTGTGCTGTAGATGCCGCTGCACATCCTCCCATAAAGAGGCGGCTTGACGATGATGATCCAGATAGTGTGCCAGACCGACAGGGGATGCGGCTTAGGCCAACAACAAATTTGAGGCACAAAGCATGCGGCACTCATTGATTTCATTATGTATATACACTTGTGTAAATAATATTTATTGTGAATAAATAAATATTTTTTGATTTCATTAATGTGTAAATACAAACATAGCATTAATAGTAGAAACAACACTTCCAATAAAACTTAAAACATAATATTCCCATAAAACTTAAAACATAATATTCCCATAAAACTTAAAATTGTTCAATACAAACACAAACATACTATTACAGTTAAACTGAAATGACACTTAAACGAGAGTAAAATCAAGTAGACAAATCTAAAACGCAACTAAACACATAGTACAAATTGTTTCGTCTATGAGCTTCCATTTGTTCTGCGTTCTAGCCACTTAAATTGTTCTAGCAGTCGTTCTTGTTCGTCTTCTAACTCTTTTACTCTCGCCTTAAGCTCCGCAATTTCCTGTTTATTTTTTTGGTTTTCTCCCGTAACTGATGCCAATTTCCATTCTGCTCTCAGTTTTTTATTCTTTTCTTCCCTCACCTCGTCCCTGAGTTCTATCCTTCTTATATTGCTATTGTAGTTGCTTTCTGCTTGGGCTAACCACATATTATGCAGATTAAGCATTCGTTCTCTGTAGTTTGCTTGGAGACACTGTTCCTCAGCCCATTCATTGAACTCACACATTGGCTCATTCGGATTTTTGTAGCAATCCATCCGGTTCATGCACATCCAGTAGTGGCGTCCAACATCATCACCTTCCCAACAAAGATACAACACGACATAAAATCCTCATATTCTTATAAACTCCTAATTACAACAAAACATACACTTCATTTTCCTAATAATTAGTCAAAATTGTATTCCCAACAACTATATTTTTCTACTAATATATATATTTTGGGAATCACTATATAATAAAGTAAACTAATTAAGTTAAAATAAAACCTAAATTAAGGATCTTGATTTTCATGGGCGAATTGACTTGTTATGTATGGGACGTCGTCTTCTAACCCAATGATAATCCATTGTAAAGAAATCAGAAGTGTCTTTTCCTTCAACCCACTCTTGCCTTGTTCCTTTTCTTGCATGCACCATGATTGCAGCTTGATCTTGCTCATGTTCTTTACCTAGAAAAGTTACAAACATGACATTAACATCTCTATAATTACCTAATTTGTTTAAAAATAGCATGAAATAATATAAGTGGAAAAAAAATGAAAAGGATATAAAGAAAATACCTAACAGTGGAGTAGCAAATGAAAATGAAGAAAACATGAATAATGAGAAACAAATGAGTAGAGTAGAGATGATTCTGATGATTTCCATTCTTATGGTTAATAGTTACGTCCAACATCATCACCTTCTCAACATGTTTGTTGCACACATTTTTTTCCACAGTAACACACTGGTGTTCCATATTGAGCCATTTAAAATATTGCACAGTAACACACTTTGAAAATATCAAACGTTCGCAAGAAATATTTGCGTTTTGTAAGATTTTGAGCTCATGTAATGACGATAATGAGCCCCATATTTATAGGCAACATAAACATAAATCGTTATATAATACTACGAATTGCATTTGGTAATGTTAAACTACGAATTACAAAAAATGCAGCTTTTTCGTAAGAAGTGACAACTTTACATTTCGTAGTATTGAACTACGAATTACATTTCGTATATTGAACTACGAATTACTAGGACACTAAAAATCACATAATTTTCAGGTTTTTTCAAATAAAAGGACAAATTTACATTTTGTAGTATTGAACTACGAATTACATTTCGTAGTATTGAACTATAATTTTTAGCTTTTTTGAAATAAAACGACAAATTTACATTTCGTAGTACTAAACTATGAATTACATGGACGAAATGACATAGACATGACAATTCACATGGTTTTCATAACTTCACTTTTCGTATTATTATAGACTATTTAAAATTGCACAACATCACATTAAAAAAATTACAACAAGATACGTAATTTGAAGAATAATTTTATTTCAAATGCATAAAAGGTACTACATACATATATTACAACTAATAATACAAAAATAAGGAACTAATGTTATGGTTGATAGTTGGGTACATTGGACGAACTTGCACCTGAAGGACATTTACGGCGGTCATGTCCAGTTTGGGAGCATATGCTACATTTACGTGCATAAACAGACTCACCAACATCCATTTGGTTTGGTATACGTGTTCTCTTTTGCACTATCAACTTGCGCAAGTACTCCTTGTTACATACCAATTTAAAAGGTTCCGTCGGCCAATAATGCTCAGCACCTAAAGGATGCAACTTCCCACTATACGTGTCTACGTATGCTGCAACACTGTAGTGCCTATCAATGTAGTTTGTTGCCCCATAGCCAACTTGTTGAAAGCACTTCAATGCATATGGGCACGGCATGTGGTAGATGGTCCATTTCCCACACGAACATAACCTTCTATTTTCATTCACCGTATGTACATTATTCCCACGGTGTCCACGATTACCAGTCTTAACTTCGAAAACACCTTGTTCATTGTCGTATTGAAGATAAGAATGCCACTGTGCTCGCTTCCTGTACTTTTCGAATCTTACCATGGGTATTGGCATAAATTCAAAACCTCTATCCAACAATGACGATGCAGCTGCATGCCTTTCAACAAATCTCTCTGCCTCTGTTTGAAAGTCATGCGGACCATGGCAGTGACAGGCAGTCCACGGGCAGATTTCAACAAGCCATTAAATGACTCCGACACATTCGTGGTGAGGGCTCCCCATCGTATGCCACCATCAGCATGCAATGTCCACATTTGAGGGTCATATTGCATCAACCAACTATAGGCTCGTGGTTCCAACTGCCGGATTGCTTCCATGCGCCTCGTGAATTTACACAGCTGGTGCTCAGTTGCAGCCATCCACATTAAGTCATGCAACGCCTTGTCAGGAAATCTCTTTTGAAAATTGGCCTTTAGGTGCCTCACACAGTAACGGTGGTATGCATGCGGTGCCTGCCATTCAGGCAAGTGACGTACAGAACTTAAAATACCACCATGCCGATCAGAAATTAGACAAATACCTGAACGTTGTTTCACAACGTGTTGCTTCAAGTGGTTCAAGAATTGCGTCCACGTCTCTTCACTTTCATTCGCACAAATGGCAAAAGCAAGTGGAAATATTTGGCCATTGGCATCTATAGCAACTGCAATCAAAAGCTTAATATCATACTTTCCTTAGACATGAGTACCGTCTATGGAATTTACAGGACGACAATGCACAAAACCATCTATTGCTGGTTTAAATGACCAAAATAGATAGTTGAATATAAATTTCGGACTGCCAGGACTTCGCTCGCGCCTCCATTCAACAATAGTACTGGGGTTAAATTGTTGCAATGCAGCCATATACCTGGGAAGATTTGAAAAGGACTTATTCCAGTCGCCATAAATTAGTTCAAAGGCACGTTTGCGACCGAGATATGCCTTTCTTTTACTTATAGTACAACCATACTCCTTGTGGACAGTTGTAATACACTCTTTAATCTTAAATCTAATAGACACTTCCAAAAATGGAACCAAGACAAGGGAAATCAAGTCAACATCCAGGTTGAAGTGGTTCTCATTGAATGTGTCCATTTCACATCTATGATCGCTAATAAATTTGCCAACTTTCCACAAACCATATTTTTTCTTTGTAGCACGAAGCATCCAATGACAGCCCAAGAACCACCTGCGACATATAGCCTTGTATCTATCCGTAGTTGACTCAGTTATCATCATCTCACGACACTCCCTTATGCTATAGATTTTTACAGCCCTAACTAGGCGAGCTTTGTCAGGGAAATACATGCCCTTTGTAACAACAGCTGGTCTACATTCATCCCACATATTTAATCGTAATTCATCAAAATCCCTTGTCAATGCATCAAAATTAGGCATGGCAGGCAAATTATCCAGGTATGGAATATTTCTCTCATGAAAAGGCACGTGGGATTCATACACTCTTCGTCTAACCGGGGGGGGGGAGGAGGAACATGCTCCCTAGTCAAATCAGACTCCACATTCACTTCCTCCTCCTCATCGTCACCCTCCACATCATCACCCTCCTCACGGAAGGGTGTCTCATCACCAGACTCATCCGCATTGTTATCATAATCACTATCATCCTCCTGACTCTGCGCATCTGCTAAGTCACGAGTAAAAACATCGTGTACGGGCAACTGTGTTAGTCCAGGAGCTTCAAGAAGCTCGTTTTCACTCCATATAACCAACAAAAATTTAAGTATCCTAATCGTATTGTCTTGAAATTTAAATGTACATATCACTACATCACTATACTTACAACTCGTATTGTCTTGAAGTTTCATGCTGGCTTTCTTGAGGTTGCTGATAACTACCAGAGGGACCACCGTGCTCCAATACTGCAGAGTTTTGCAAATTCCAACTAGGGACGTGGTCATAATTTGTCAAATTCAATTCCGGACGGTACACCCTATGAAAATTAGAACTATAAATACAAATCCAAATAAAACATAAAGAAAAAGATTTCACTAAATTTAAGTTTACCAGGTCGTCTTGTTGATTATACGAAGTAGTAACATTATTTTCTGGCTCCTCATTCGCCCGTGGTGACAAATTCAAATCAAGAGAACCTCTTCCATCTCCAACCTGTCCGCCTAATGCTCCTCCAAAATAACCATCCGATGAATGTGGGTTATCACTTATACGCACTCCCTCATTACTATTAAGGTCTTCAACCTTCACATACATTTCTAATAATTTTATTACAATGTATTCTCTATATTCGTCCGGAACCCGCAAAAAATCTCTAAGACTTTCATCATTGTCAATGTTAAACTCGGAATAATAAGCAAACCCATGCGGAGTCACTGAATAAGGAAATCTTCCGGTTACTTTAATGCTAACCGAACGCCTCCGCTCACTCATTTTTTTACGTAACAACGATACCAAAGTATCGTACTCCATATTAAGCGGCAATTTAACATGACACTATGGAGGAGAGCTATACCTCACAGAGTTATTATCCACAACAACCTCACCCCCCAATACAATGAAACCCTTATTTTGGCAACTTCAGACATTATAAAAAATGGATTGATAAGGAGAAGAGAGAGTAAGCGTTTGTTTGAAGTTTAATAGAGTTTTGATGAAGTTCAGTCGTCTATAAATAAGGAAATTTTGAGAGTGGTTGAATGAAATTCGCACTACAAAACTACGAATTATGAGTTTTAATTAAAAGTGGGCCCCATTTGCAGCCTATTTCACAGTTTTGTACTGCGAAATAGCCTAATTCGCAGTACAAAACTGCGAAATAGGCCAATTTTTAAAACACGGCCATTTTTAAAAATAAAAAAATAAAAAATCACATTTCGCAGTATAAAACTGCGAATTGCACTAACGGCCGTTAGTGCAATTCGCAGTTTTATACTGCGAAATGCCTAATTTCGTATTTTTTTTTACGTTTAAAATGGTATTTTTTGTTTAATTGGGTGTTATTTCGGTTCCGGCAATTTCATTTTTGACGTGAGTAGATTTAGCTAGCATTTGGAATTAAATTTGATTGAAATTTGAAAAAAAAAAATTGAAACAATAATTTTTAGAATTTGAATTTAAGTTTAGACATATATTTTACTTGAAAAAAATTAAAATTTTGTGAGTGGAAACTAAAATTTCATTCACAAATAGCCCCAAACAAATTTTTGGTACTTGAAAAAAAGATCAAAAGGGTAAAAAGAAAATGATAATATTTACAATAATCTAACTATCAAAAATTAAATCTAGCATTCTTCCTTTGTTTTTATTAAGTTGAGTCTTGCAATTTTACGTTTCGAAAAATTTAGCTTGGAAGAGCAAAAAGATTATTTTCAATAAGCTCTAGCTAAAGAAAGGATGACAAGAAGTAATGACAACAAGTAGTAATAATAACAATATGAAAAGAAGATCGGCGCCAAGATAACAATTAAACTCCAGATAATAATAGCATTCTAAAAAAAGACATCGTCCTAACACTAATACAAAGATATCACTTTAACGAGTACTTAAAATTTTTAACTTACAGGTTGTATCATGTAGTATATGCATCATGCGTCAGTGGCGGATCCAGGGTTTTAAAGTTGTAGGTGCTCACCGATAAAAATTCTGAAAAATAGGACATAAGAGTTTAGTTATGGGTGCTCACTCATTATTTATCTAAATATTTTATAATTGCCTATACAAATTTATTAAATTTTGTCAAAGTTAATGGGTGCTTGAGCACCCAAAATTAGAAGGTAGATCCGCCACTGTCATGCGTCACATATAGCAAAATAGTTTATTACTTTATCATTTGATTTAGCTGGATTTAAGTAGCTTTTAAGCGATGAGTATGTTGCTTTTTATCATTTGATATTGAGATAATGTATAAATACCCCATCAAACTTGTCCTGAAAAGTCATTTACACACCTTAAGTTTACGAGTGTCCTAACACCCCACGATAGTTGAAAGTATTGTATTTATTTACTCCCTCTCACAACCTGGTGAGCTGCGCGTGTTTGACAAACTAAATGAGCGCGTCATTTTTGTTTAAATCGTTGAAAAAAAAGGTAATTGTTTAATGTTAATATAACACAACCAACGGTAAAATCTCATCTTCCCCAAATATTTACCAAAACCCATTGAAGAACCCTAATTTCTTCTTCTTCTTCTTCTTCTTCTTCTTCTTCTTCTTCTTCTTCTTCTTCTAATTTCTGTCGAAATCCATTGAAGTCCCTTTTGAAGTTTCAATATTTGAAGGCAAATATTATCGTTTCTACTTCCTAAGAACCCTAAATCATTTCTTTTAGTACTGTTATGATTTTGTCCTAAAATTGTTATGACTTAGCCCTAAATCCTTTGTTTTGATCCGATTTTTGAAAGCAATTGTAAATTAATTGACTTTGGTGTTATCTTGTTGTGTTGTAGTTGTTCCAATGCCTTCAAAAGGATTGAATTTGACAAGGCTTTGCACGGAAGAGGAAGAAAATGAGTCAAACGGAGAAATTCGATGCAACCATGGCTATGTGTTGCCTTTGTTAACAACTTGGACCCCTCGGAACCCGGGAAGAAGATATTGGGTTTGTCCATACTATGGGGTAAATGATTCGTAAGTTTGTTTCTCTAATTGAGTTGTGATAAATTATTATTCATTAATTTTCTTTTGTTAATCATCTTAGGGTCCTCGTTCTTGTGACTTTTGGCTTTGGAAGGATTCTGAAATTGATCCTAGATCCAAATTTGTTATTCCAAAGTTGCTTGAAAAATTGGGTGAACTTGAGAATGCATTAGAAGGCTTTGAAAATCTTGCCAAGTCGAGGACTACTTTAAAGGTTGAAAATAGCATAGAAGATGACAAGATGAAGATGATTGAGGTTCAGTTGGTGAAATTGCAAGATGATATGGAGAAAATGAAAGAGAAGGAAAAGAAGTGGAAGAGTCAATTAGCTAAGTCAAAGAGTAGGGAAAATGTACTGTGGTTCATTATATTGGGGATGTGTATTATTCTTGTTGCTTGTGGGTATCCAGGAATCTCATTGAAAGAAGATGCAAATATGTTGCCATTGTGAAGCTATAGTTTAGTTATCTCACTATGAAAGTAGTTGTTGGTTCATCTTTTAATTTGTATGTTTACAATGGAACTCTCACTTTTGTAGTTCTTGCTTATCAATGGAACTCTCAAGATGTATTTGTAGTTCTTGATTATCAATTGTTGTTTCAATACATCAAACGAGTCCAAAACTATTTAAGCTAACTCTATGAACTGCAAACACAATTCCGGCAACTTAATTGTATTCCAGCCGAATTTAATTGTATTCTAGTAACAAAACTGTATCAGCAGCAAAACATAACTGTATGAACTGCAAAATGTAGTATTCCAGAACTGAATTGTAGTTTGTTACAAAACTGTTTCAGCAGCAAAAAAGAATTCCATCGATTAACTACCAGCAAAACAATATTCCAAAACAGAATTGTAGTCTATAGCTACCTACATTAATACCTACATTAACTAGTCAACATACAGAATTGCATTCTATAGCTACTTCAATCGATTGCAATTCAGTTTTCAAACTAAATCAAATCTTCATCGGCTTGGTTGATTTGCAGTGGTGCTTTCCTGGCTCAACTTAGCAGCCCTACACCTTGTTTCAATGATCTTCTTGCCTCTCAATTGGTGGAGCTGCCTAGTTGTCATAGCTTCTTTACCCTTCCACTTAACACCTCTTGTTGGTCGATGGCCTAGATCTCCAGTTACTTCTGCCGAGGACCTCACATCTCTAAACTTTGTAGATGACATTCCAGGCTGCCATAAACCAACTGAAAATCAGACAACTCAAATAACCTAAATGTGATAGCTTGTATTGGACTTATATTTTGAATTTTGAAGCCACTTTGAGTGTGTAAAACACCCATCCCAACCATTCTTGTAGTACAAACATCCTACATGAACCAAAGAAAATTAAAAATCTGATATTACTTTAAAAAGACAAACAAGACACTAAAGGGAAGAACTTCACCTTTTCTTTAGCACCTTTTGGCCTTCCCCTTCCTCTTCCAGTGTTTTGCTTTGGTAGCTTTGAACTACCAACACTTGAAGGAACAGAACTTGATGGAGCAGCAGTATTACTTCCAGCAGCCTTTGCACATCCCCTCTTGTTATGACCCTTGTTATGACAATTGCTACATGTCATTTCCACTCCACCTTTGGACAATTTCCCTGTCTTATTTTCACCAGGCTCTTTTCTTCTAACCTTCTTTGGCCTTCCAGGCATCTTCTTGACAGCAGGTGGTATAACAGGTGGGTTTTGTGACTCTGGCCACATATTCATACCCAAGACAGGCTGAAGATAGTAGTTATATGTTTTCATGTAAGTTTCATTACTGTACCAATGAGAAATATAGTTCATAGGCTTCAGATTTTTAAAATGCAATGCAGCAATTGCATGAGCACATGGTATGACTTTTAACATCCAAGCTCTACAGGTGCAAGTTTTCCTATTGATGTCCACCAAATGCTTCACTTCACTAGTACCTACTCCTTGCTTCACTTCAAAACCATACTCACCATTCCAGAAAATGTTACATTTCATTGACCTTTCAGTGTTATCTTCCAAGACTTTCATTGCCATTGGTGAAAATGAACTAATCCAAGTGTTTCCAAACTATCTTAGCTGACCTATTCTATTCATCATCTTCACCCTGATTTCTTCCAGCATTGTCACTATTGTCTTCTGCCTTGCTGCCAAAATCCAAGCATTGAAACTTTCTGCCATATTGTTGTCAACACTATCAGACTTGCAGAAAGTGTTGAAATACACCTTACTCCATCTTTCAATGTTGTAGTACAACAGTTCATCAACTATGTTAGACCCCAATTTCTTCATGTCATCTAGATTTTTTTTCAATTCCCACTCATAAGTAGACCTTGTACACCTCCAGAAGCAGTTCCTTCTCTCTATGCCCCTCCATTTCTTAGACCAGTTAGCTAGGATGTGCCTTGCACACATCCTATGCTCAGAATTTGGAAGTAGGTCTGCTATAGCAATTTCAAGCCCCTGCAAAATTAAAAATGGCAGAAAAAAGTTAGGTGTTATTGAGAGCAGTAGCAGAAACAGTAAGAGAAAGATTGACAGCATTAGTATAAACAGTATGAGAAAAACAGTAGGATTACCTTTTGCATGTCTGTTATTATGGTCAGATTTGTACCATCTCCAAGCTGAAGATCACTCTTCAAAATGCTAACAAACCACCTCCAAGTGTGCATATTTTCAATCTCAACAACAGCCCAAGCAAGTGGAAGCATTTGATTATTTTCATCTTTGCAAACTGCTACAAGTAGTTGGCCTCTACAAACCCCTTTTAAAAAACACCCATCTAGTCCAATACATGGCCTACAACCAGCTAGGTATGACTTCTTAATTGCATCAAAACAAATGTAGACCCCAACAAACATTTTCTTCCCACCTTCAAAAGTTTCCTCACTAAGTTTCACTACACAAGTACTACCAGGATTAGATCTAAGCAACTCATCCCTATAATCTAAAATCCTCCCATACTCCAATTTATGATCACCCATTATCTCTTTCAACACAAGATTTTTTGCCCTCCTACAAACTGTCCTCCCAACATATAATCATAATTTCTTTCTAATCAGCTCTTGAAACTCATTTATTCTAATGTTAGGTTGTTCTTTTATCCTCTCATTGAACCTTTTAGCCAAGAACTTTGAATTACATAACTTGTTTCTGTTAGTAGGGTCACATTTGTGAATTGGATTGTAGTTCTTGACTACAAAATCCTTAGTCCTTGAATCATAGCTAGCACATAGAAGCCAAGGACAGGATGCCTTCTTGCACTTAACCCTCACCCTTGTAGGTTCATTTACATACTTTTCTATAGAAACCTTTTTTGAACAACATATTTAGTTACAGCTTCTCTGAATTCTTCCACACTTGCAAATGCAAGTCCTGTTTCCCAAACTATCTTCTTGCAAGTCTTGTCAAATATTACTCTTCTTGTAGTCTTTCTTCTTCTAGCTTTAACTTTCTGTTGCACCTCCCCTTCTTTTTCATCATCAGCATCATCTGGATCTGTCTCAAAACTAGCAGCTTCATCTGAGGGATAATAAGGCTTATCACCACATATATTACCTTCTAAAGTCTTCTTCTTCCTAGATGCATATTCATCATACCCCACATCTGGCCCTCTCTTACCTAGTTTAACATGTTCTTGTTCAGGAGCACTTTCTTTCCTCTTCCTCCTCTCTACAGTCCTACTTTCTGCCCTAAAAGCCCTGTATTCCTCATGTATATCACTGCCATAATCAGCTTCTCCTTCTTCAGACAACTCATCATGCTCTGAATCTAAGCTATTATCAATGCTACTACAGTTTGATTTAGAAGATGAGTTTGAGCTATCATCTGTACTAACAGTTGTGGGCACACTATTATCAGCAGCATTGGATGCCTTTTAACTAGTTCCCAAACCCTCACAGCCCCCCACATCTTGACCAGATTCCTTTTCAAAAGTAACATTACTATCATCCACAACTTGGGTGACATATTCTAATAGAGGGAGTCCATTATAGGTTCTTCAACCATGTGCTCTACATAAACCTCCAAAATATCCCCATTTTTTAAGTAATCACAAATGCCCATAAGGTCCCTATCAACTTTAATTACTACCAAAACAGGACAATTAGGTGGTCTAACATAAATAACAGCAGAAGAAGCATTGTAACCAAATTCTTTGACATAACCTAAAAACTCAAAATAAGAGAACCTATCAACATCTACATCAAAACAATCGGTCATCACCCCACCAATATAATCCTCCATTGCAAACGAATCCAACTTATCCATGGAGATTTTTCCACCATGGAAAAACCTTAGAGTAACAAGTACAAATGACATTGCAATACTTGAATATAGTAGAAAATAGAGATAATGAAGGATTAATATTTACTATTGGACCCCTACAGAAGAAGCCAAATACATGCAAGAAAAAATTCAAAATTGGTTATTATTACACCTTCAAAATTGTATTTCTGTTCACGATTTTACACTGACAAGATTACAGTGAAGAAACTGGAAGCAAGTTCAAAATCTTAGATACGGATGATATTAAACAACCAAAAACAGAGATAACATTTAGGTTTGATGATAGAAAGGGTTAGGGTTTATGTGTTTACCTCCAAACTATAACAAAGAGAACGTTTGCACTTGATTCTTCGGATACCTTCAAGTTCGACGAAAACAAAGAGAACGGATCTTCAACCAAATTGTCAATGGAAACAAATATGAACAGAAGTAAAGAAGAAAGAACAAGGAAATAGTATAGATTTTACATACTTTTCTCTTCGATTTTGGTCAGGGTTCTTTGATTTGGGGAATTTTGACTGAGTGGTTAAAGGTTAGGGTTCGCTTATTTTGGGAATTTTTGATTGACGGGTTAAACAAGATAAGATAGGTTATATTGAGTTTAAGTGTTTTTATTTATTTACAGGAGGTTTTAATTACGTGGCTTCATAATAGAAGCGCGTGTAAACCACTTAAGTTATTATACTTGGTCCAGGTTGTGAGAGGGAGTAAATAAATACAATACTTTCAACTATCGTGGGGTGTTAGGACACTCGTAAATTTAAGGTGTGTAAATGACTTTTCAGGACAAGTTTGATGGGGTATTTATGCATTATCTCTTTGATATTTGGGTAAGTTACAGCATAAATCGATTAGTCTTGAATTTGAAAAACAGCAAGAAATTAAGGGCTAGGGACTAGTGATGACTAATCCAGGAATATGTTAATGACTGATATGCATATTCCCAAAAATCACATCATTGTTTGATGTAAACATTAAGTTGAGGGGTGAAAGTGTATAGAACAGAAGTTTGTAACCTAATCTGTCAGCTAGTTAGTTTCATTAGTGTTAGTTGACTGAATAAATACTTAGTACTAGTTATAGATATTTTCTGTAAAGAAGTAACCATCATTTTCATTTATCTGTTGCTAATAGATTTGAGCTCGTGCTTCTTCTAATTATAATAAAATAATAGTAATAACCATATTTCAGTGACTGAAAAGTGTTTATCCATGAATGCTACTATTAGATTTATTTTGTGCAATGTGCACATGGCCCTTCTTAACGTTAATAAATTCTTACAAAATAGAAAAAAATTCACAAATAGGAACATTTAATGCGGCCGTATATACTTTTATCTCGTTAAGAATAATTTAAAAAAAAATTGTTGCCAGAATTTTGAAGCACGCTGTGAAAATCTTGAAGCACGTTGCTAGAATCTTAGACCCCGTTTGGTCATACATTTTGGCACTATTTTTTCAAATCTTCATTGAAATCATTATTTCTTCGTAGATTAATGATCTATTTTTAAAAAAAATTCTGAAATTATTTTCAAGTTCCCAAAATTTAGTTTAGGGTAGATTTTGAAATTATTTCCAAATGTTAGCTTAAAGCACACTGCCAAAATTTTAAAGACAACCAAAATTTTATAGTATGCTGCCAGAATTTGAAGCGTACTACTAGAATTTCGAAGCACGCTGTCAGGATTTTGATGCATGCTATTAGTATTTTGAAATATGTGATCTGAATATTTACCAACTCTTTTTTTAATATAATTAAAATTTAGAGGCAAAAATACATCGACAATCTCTTAATACTTTTCACTTAGACACTTTATCTTAAGTTTATTCTATTTGAATACTTTAACCAGACTTTTATTATGTCATTTAGACACAATATACTAAAAGGATAAAATAAGTATGCTCACATTTTTTAAGCGCGCGAAAATGATCTGATAGATATGACGTGTTGCAATAGAAAAATCCATCCTCACAAAGCAGTACTTCACGGACGGAATTTTTCCCGTTTAGGTAACAGAAACAAAAACACTGGAGTATTATAATAATGTTTCCACCAATCCCTATGATTTAAAAGCATGTGACTAGGCTTCCTCAGCCTATTTTAATAGACTTTCGTGAACCATTATTTTTGCCCGGAACCAAAGTGTTGTTAAATTAACAAAAAAAAGAACGTTTCTATGTTTTTAAAAAAAAATGTGACATATGTATATAAAATGCCACTTTATGTGGCGTTGTATATTAACGGTAACGGCTCCGTTAGTATGCAACGCCACAATAAGTGGCGTTGTGTAATGGAGTTTATGTACAACGCCACCTATTCAGGCATTGTACGTTCTTCATTCACTGAACAGTACAACGTCTGAATAGGTGGCGTTGTATAACCATATTGGCCTAAATTCTACAGCATTTCTCACCACCCGGACCTAAATTCTACAGCATTTCTCACCACCCCGAGCGAATTATAAGAACTTTTTTATATTGCCCGCTAAGTGTCATATTAAACAACAATTGCTTAAACAATTTAAGTGGTTAGAACGTAGAGTAAATGGAACTGTGAATAAATAATTTCTACTATGTGTTTAGTTCATTTGTATGTTTTTCATTCTTATTAAGTTATGTTTGTGTTTGTGTTTATGTTCTAATAATTTAAGTTTAAGTTAAATATTATGTATTAATAGACGAAATAATTAAATACTAAACAATAAACGAAATAATAAAATAAATGATGAACTAAAAAACGAAATAATAAAATAAATGATGAACTTAAAATTTAATAGATATATTTAATTAAATATTATTTTTACAAAAAATATTATTTACAACATATACAAGATATAAAGTAACTATCTTGTATGTGTCCCGCAACGTGTGTGCTTCAAAGCAGCCGTCGGCCTCAGACGCATCCCCGCCCGTCCAGGTACGCTATCAGGATCATCATCATCGAATTTCCTCCTAATAGCTGGATGTGGCTCAGGATGACATGCAGCAGTCGTGCTGTCAGGTCCAGCAGAATACTACATGATAAAGTAAAAATTAGTTTATAAAAGCACATAATAATTTATAATTAATAGTTTTATTATCTTACCATCATAGCGTCTGGATCCTGTATGTAGTCATCTGCCGCATCGTCAACTGAAGCCCGAACAAGGAGATTATTATAATGTAATAAATAAAATAAGTTATAGTTAAAAGAAATTTCATGTTCAGAAGTAATAAACTCATACCTGAGCATGCGAAGAGCTCCCAAAACTCAGCCGGCGGCCACTGGATATATCCCTGGTCGGTGCACCCTCAGATGTGGTAGATGGGCCGGGGTAGTATGCACCCCAATCCGCTGCTTGAAAATCAGAGCCCGTGATCAATAATGGACCATGTGGGGTCATCTGTGAAGGGCCTGCAGTGTCGTATATACCAAGGCTGTAGGACAGAATGTCCGTCTCATCACCGGGAGCATCGCCGGGAGCATCACCGGCCTCATCGGGAGCATCCTGTTGGACACCATGTCCTCGGGCAGCACGAGGTCGCCGGGCAATATCTGGTCGTCGGGCAGCAGGTCGTCTGGCACCAGCAGGTCGTCTGGCACCAGCAGGTCGTGGAATACCACGACCTCGCTGGTATGTGGCTGGATCAACATAATCAGCCTCCTGTGCCAAGCGCTGATCCGATCTGGCACGCTCTAGTGTCTCGGCAGCCACTGCCATGAATCGACGACCATAATCTATAATGGCCACTGGATCGTGCGCATAATCCTACATCTCCCGCCACATACGGTGGACGGTATGCAATCCAATGGCCTGCACAAAAGTAAATAATGTAAAATAGGTTTAACTCACAACATTATATGTATATTATTAAATATAACATAAAACTTACTAGAGCCTCGTGTCTCCCGGCGTATAAGACGTACCGCCCATCTACCTGATGCACTGGGTTGCCGACAAATAGACGGTACACTATACGATACCATGATAGATACCCTGCAATAGGATAGTGCTGTGTAGGTGGGATCAAATCACCTCGGCTATCCCAAATGCCCAGCTGAGTCTGGAGCCAGCCTAAAAAGGTGTCGTCCACCCTGCTACGATCATCCCTCCCATAATGTGTAGGATGCCATGAAGGATGAGGCGGTATAGGCTGCAGCATGCCAAACTGACGATAAACTCGCTCTGAGGCATGATGCTCCACTATATCTAGGCATGTGAGAGGGACGGAAGACCTCCAAATAGCCCGGCCTAGAGTACAGTATCCCTGGGAGGGTAGCTAGCAACTCCTCACTATAGGGTGTCCAGATGAACTATCAAATGACAACACAAATGGTTAGTATTCGTAACATTAATTTAAACAATAACTTGTACGTTTAGTTAGATTTTTACTCGTGCATCCTCTAGGAAGTCTAACACATCCCTGACGGCTGGAAGATTATGATGGGTATCAAATCCCCGCGTATATCCACGCTGCATGACCCACCTGGCAGCTAAAGGAAGGTCTGGTAATGCGACGTCAGCTGGTATCAGTGGAAAAGGTGGGCTGAGCTGCACAAATCGCTCCCAAACCCAAATCTAACATAAAAAGTTGATGTATACTGTGAAATAAACTATATTTAGGTAGATTTAACTGGGGGCATATATTTTCATTGAATATGTTCTCACCTGTAGAAGGGGTAGAAAGCCGCAGATATCTCTCTGTGTGCCCATAGAAGTCCGACACATCTGCCTGTACAGGAATGCGAGGACAACAGTACCCCAGCTATATGTAGCTGTATCCTCGAACCGTGTAATGTGGTGGAGAAACCGGAGGCTAACAAGATTACCCGAAGTGTTCGGGAACAAGACACCCCCAAATAAAAGGAGCAGCAACAACCTAGTGTAGTGGCTCACAACCTCCTCCTCTGAGTCATCAGTAATATGAGGGTGGAGCTGCTCCAGACGCTGTCTAATAGGGGTTAACGGTACCCGACTACTCCCAGCCCTATGATCAACGGCCTCCGGCCTCAAACCTGTCAGCATCTCTAGCAAATCCCAATACATCTCGCGGGGGAAATGCCTCATGCGCGACGGAAAAAGAACAGGTAACCCATCGGCTGGCAGGCCGTATAAAACCTCTACGGCCTGCAACGTAATAGTGGCCTCGCCAATGGGAAGGTGGAAGTTGTGCGTCTCCGGTCGCCACCGCTCAGTGAGGGTCGTGATCAATGAGTAATCCAGCTGTATCCGGCCAATCCGAATAATCCTGTAGAATCTCATCACCTCCAAGTGATGGACGACTCTAGGATAAAAATCTCGGGCACTAAGGAAATCCCACAATATATCGATCCGCCGACCCCGTAGTGTGTCGGTCAATAACTGTCTGTCCCATATATACTCAAATCGGTGCTGCGGCTGTAGGCCTATAACTCTAAGCTCCTAGGGCCAGGATGTATGGGCGCATCCATGTCGTCGACTGTAGAATTAAAAAATTTAATAACTTGTAAAAGTTACACATTTAATAATTTAATTGTATAAATTGCTGATAATAGCTATGTATTATTTTTATAATTTAAAGTTACATTTTTAAATATTTTATTGTGTAAATTAAATATTTTTAAGCTCCCGGGCTCGATGTTTTTGAGCTCCCGTATTCGATAATTTTTAATAACGTAATTTTAAGGCCCAGCGGTACCAAACTATTATTAATAGCTATGTGTATGCATATAATTATAAAATATATTTAGAATAATTGAATTGTCCAAATTAAATATTTTTGAGCTCCCGGGCTCGATGTTTTTGAGCTCCCGGATTCGATAATTTTTAATAACTTAATTTTAAGGCCCAGCGGCACCAAACTATTATTAATAGCTATGTGTATGCATATAATTATAAAATACATTTAGAATAATTAAATTGTCTAAATTAAATATTTTTGAGCTCCCGGGATCGATGTTTTTGAGCTCCCGGATTCGATAATTTTTAATAACTTAATTTTAAGGCCCAGTGACACCAAACTATTATTAATAGCTATGTTACGCATATAATTATAAAATACATTTAGAATAATTAAATTGTTTAAATTAAATATTTTTGAGCTCCCGGGCTCGATGTTTTTGAGCTCCCGGGTTCGATAATTTTTAATAACTTAATTTTGGGGCCCAACGGCACCAAACTATTATTAATGGCTATGTATCCCGGACTCGATAATTTTTGAGCTCCCGGGTTCGATAATTTTTTAGCTCCCGGGTTCAATAATTTTTGAGCTCCCGGATTCGATAATTTTTAATAACTTAATTTTGAGTATCAAAATTACAAGCTAAATACTACACATTACTACGCTACAAGGCTCTAAAATTTCATATCCTAAAAAGAGTCTATGTTTTACTACGCTAAAAAGGTCTCTATTTTACAATTAACAACTAATATAAATTACACAAATATGAATAAACAACTAACATTTCTAACAAGTAATCTAAAATATAAACTAGTTCGGAAAATAACATAAATTAACTAAAACTAACTAAAGCTAAAACTAACAAGTAATATAACAAGTTCGGAAACTAACAAGTAATCTAACAAGTTCGGAAACTAACAAGTAATCTAAAATACAAACTAGTTCGGAAACTAAAAAATAGTAGTATAAACATACCTTTTTACGGATGAAATATATTAATATAAAGCTTCCAAATCGTCTACCCACGAAGCCAATAGCGTAAAACTATAACGGTACTTATATGTATAACCCGGGGGACCAAAAAATTTTTTTTTTGTTTTGCTCGACTGTCGGCGTGGGGGAGAGGGGGGACCAGAGTGCGGACTGTTTTTTTAATTTGAAGAAGAATAAGAAGTGTGAGGAAGAAGACGGGAGGAAGGTTTTAATAATGGGTTCAACGCCACCTACTATGGCGTTGAACCTAACAGATTCTTAAATAAAGGTTCAACGCCATAGTTGGCGTTGTATATACTTATGTTTTTTTTTTAACCTATTTTCGATACAAATTTTTAATTTAACAATACTTTGGTTCCGGATTCTTATTTTTGCTGATTCTAGTGGCTACTATGAAATAAATTAACCATACATTTCACCCTAAGAAAAAAATATCACCAAGTATTGGTAAATATCAAGGCTTATGGCATTGTTACTACTATTAAAATTTTTATATATTAAATAGATTAGAATTATTACAACTAAAACTAAAATAAAAAATTTATCACGATCCAAACTCCATCAAAATCGTGATATCACCTAATACAACTCCCTAAAATTAACCAAGCAACATAACAATCAACGAAACAAAAAAGTTTAAATGACATGAAATATCATAAATAAGTTAATAGAAATGTGAATATATAATAAATAATACTATCTCAGAACTGGTTGTACGATTACGACTGAATAATAAAGCAATTGTCTAAGATATAATACAATTACTATTAGAACGAGAACAATAGCAATAACTTCGAATCTAAGTAAGGCAGCTCATCACGAAGTCTTCAAGTATCACTCGAACACTATCTCCTAAGTCCTGCTAGTCCAAAAAATAGGGTGTGTAACTGTGTATAAATATGTAATAGTGTAGTATAACTACAATGTATTTAGTTAGTATCAAATCTAACCCAACGAAGTAGTAACCAAATTTTAAAAAAGATACTCACTTCTCATAACAGGTACCGTCCATAAACATGTGCAATAACAGGGAAACAACAAAGAAGCAACATACATAAATAAGTAGAAGATAATAAGCATGCTTACTCAGATAGCATGATCAAAAGCATGTACCAGTGCACCAAATCCGTGTGTATTGGAGATAGGCATCAAGTAGAATTTTTTGTATATTTTTACATGAATTTAAAATATTTGTGCATGATAAATACTCAAAATTTACATCAATCTGACACCCTCTAAGTGTCCAATAAATCTATTAGCAAGTCTCGTGTATGTGTAAAATGCATCAAATATCATATTTAAATGATATGCACGAATATACAACAACAACAACAATAACATATCCAGTACAATCCCATAGGTGAGATCTAGGAAGGGTAATGTGCACGTAAATCTTATCCCTACCAGAAGAGATAGAGAGGTTATTTCTGATAGACCGTCGGCTCAAGAAAAGATGAAGAAGAAGAAGAAGAAGAAGAAGAAGGGAGGAGAGGAGAAAGAAAGAAGAGGGAGACAAAAGATGATAAGGAAAAAGAAGTGAAAAAGTAAAGATAGTAACAATGAGGGAGCAATAATTTTCAGTAAAAGGGGAGAAAGAGGCATCAAATAGTAACAGTGAGCAATAATTTTCAGTACCAATTTTCAAAAACAATGGATGTGCTTGCTAAGTACCATATATAATAACAAACTAGAAGGAAGTAACTTTCAACCAACAATAAGAATATTACTAGTACTATCGATAAACCTAGGAGAAACTAACAACTACCTGTTAACCCACCACCTTAATCCTTGACCACCACACATTCATATCGATAGCCATGTCCTCGGTCAGGTGAAACACCGATATGTCCTGCCTCATTACCTCTCCCAAATGCTTCATTAGCCTACCCCTGCCCTTCCTCAAGCCCGCCAAGGTCAACCTCTCACACCTCCTAGCCGAGACATCTATGTCTCTCCTTCTCATATGCCCAAACCATCGTAGCCTCGATTCTCGCAACTTGGCTTCCACGAATGCCACTCCCACCTTGTCTCTAATAACTTCATTCCTAATCTTTTCTTTCCTAGTATGTCCACACATTCATCTCAACATTATCATTTCAACTACGTTCATCTACTGGACATAGGACTTATTGACGGGTCAACACTCAGCTCCATATAACATAGTCGGTCTAACCACCACCCTGTAGAACTTGCCCTTAATTCTAGGCGGGAGATTCTTATAGCATAAAACCCCCGAAGCTAGCCTCCATCTCATCAAACCCGTTCCAATGCGGTGAGTAACATCCTCGTCAATCTCCTCGTTGCCTTGGATTATAGAACAAAGGTACTTTAAACTATCTCTTGTGGGAACGATTTGAGTATCAATCTTTACTTCCACTTCTTCTTCATGCCTCTCATCACTGCACTTGCACTCCAAGTATTCAATTTTTGACCTACTCAACTTGAAACATTTGGACTTCAGCGTCTGTCTCTAAATTCCAACCTAACATTAACACCTCCCATCCCCCTCCCCCCCCTCCCCCCGCATCTCTTCAATCAGTACTATGTCGTCAGCAAATAGCATACACCATGGGACCCTCCCTTGTATGTGTCACGTCAGCACATCTAACTCTAGGGCAAACAAAAAGGGGCTAAGGGTTGATCCCTGATGCAACCCCATCTCCATAGGGAAATGTTTCGAGTCTCCTCTCACAGTCCTCACCCGAGTCTTAGAACCTTCATACATGTCCTTAATCACCCTAATATACGCTACCTGGACTCCACTAACCTCCAAACATCACTATAGTACCTCACTCCATACTTTGTTATAAACATTCTCAAGGTCAATGAATACCATGTGCAAGCCTTTTTTCCTCGCAACGTGAATGGCTTCTGTAGTTGACCGTCCCGCCATATATCTAAACTAGTTCTTAGAGATAGATACATTTGTCCTTGAAAGTACATGGGAGGGGGGTGAATTATATAATTTTAAACTTAAACTCTATTATTTGACTGATATACCAATTAGTCGACTTAATGCAATAATCTAACAGTGTTAGTGGCAGAATATAAAATACAGAAAGTAAGTGTAGAAATCTAAAGACACTGGAATTTTATACTGGTTTGGTTCAATGTGAATCCTAGTCTAGTCCTCTTGGGTTGCAAGGGAGTTCTCTTTAGTAATTGAATTTCTTAGAGTACGATAGAAATGATGTGATAGCTCAAATAACACTCATTTTCTTTTGATACAATGCCTCACCTGTGTTATACTGTCCTTTTTCTCTAACCTGTTACACAACAGATCTCAATGAATCACAATGTTTGTTTGTAGTAGAATAAAGAGAGAATTTTGGTTATATCAAAGCATGTTTATCAAAGGCTGAAAACTAAGTATAAATACTTTGGTGAAAACTTTGATCAGACGTGATTTCAGCAACCCAAGGAATTCGATCCTTGGAAAGAGATTGATTCTTTCCATGAATAAGATTTCTGGCTGTTGCTTTTCCTTGATGAAAGAAGATTGATTGCCTTCCTTCTGCAGTCATTAATGGAGATATGAAGATGAAATTTGCTTTTTAATTGTTGGTCCCTCCATAGTTGGCAGCTCTTGATCACTTCCCTTTTCCAGCCGTTGAGGACTAAGATTTGCTCCTTGATTATTGGTCTTCCCAAAGTCGGCCGATCAATAAATCTCCTTGATTTTCTCCTAGAATGTGTAGGCCTTGATTGAGGCCTTAGTTTTAGGCTTTCACAAGATTCTTTCCATCGCAACTTTCCACAAATTTGGCTGAGTGATATCTTTCCTTAGGTATTTTCTCTTCTGATTGATTTCCTACACATATATATTATTGACATTATTAAAATCGAATCTAACAATCTCCCCCTTTTTGATGATGTCAAAATAATATATTTGTATAAACATCAGTTGACTTTCCTGTATTTTACTCCCTCTGAATGTATGCAGTTTCAGGATCCTAGCACTCCCCCTCAGTTCATGCAGTTGACTAGTCCATTACTGTAGTCGACTCTTGTCACGGGGAATGCTACCTGTGCCATAGTCAATTGTACCTGTACAGATACAATATATACTTTTCTCCCATTTTTTGGCATCAGCAAAGAGGGAACAGACTAATAATCACATAGAATATATAGCATGAAACAGTAGTATGAGAGTTAAGTCATAAACACCTAAAGCAAGAAAACAAAATTGTCCAATGGCTGAAACAACAGTCCCAAACCAACAGCATAGCAAAACAAAACAAAAAAAAATTGTCTTAAACAATCCCATTAGCGATGCAAGAAATTAGTAAGGGTATTGCAGATGGCTTCCTTCAATTGTTCAAAGCTAGCATTGGATGAGATGTTCACTCCATCCACCCTTTCATGAATTTCCCTGAAAGCTTTAACAACATTCTCCATACTCTGAGAATAGCAACTCTTATCTTTGACATATTAGACCCTGTTTCCTTGGAGATGGCGTGAATGTCACAAATAGTATAATGAGTGGTTGTTAGTAGATTCTTGATTTTAGAGAGTTGAGTGGTGATGGCACGAAGCTTTTAATCAAGACCAGGGTCAGCAGGGCTGGGGTGAGAGAAAAGTGACTTAGACAAGGGTTCCAAAGAAGCATACTTAACTTCTTCCTCGTGGTTCTTAACCCATGAGCCCTTGACACTGATATACCCCATACTAGCAGAAGCTCTAGAGTTGTAGGATTTTGAGATAGTAATAAAGGGATAGTCAGAAAGAGAAATTTGATGGGATTCCAGAATGTGAGTGATGACCATGCCATGGGGTAGACTGGTGGGATCTTTAGTGTTTTCTATCATGAAATTTATACCCCAGGAGGAAAGATTGACTTTGAGTTTGGTCACTAGGCAGTACACTAAGAAAATGTCCCTTTGAGAAAAGGTTGAAAAAGAGTAGTGTGGGGAAGTAGAGTGGTTGCTACAATGTGGGCTTGAACATGACTCTCAAAACTAACGTCACTAGGACCTAATTGGTTTGGAAGAGAAGCAGAGGAACACTCAGCAATACATTGTTTGTCTTGGTCTAAAGATATTTCGAAATCATTGTGCAGGTATTTTTGAACAGCATAGGGAAACCAGAACATCGACATTGAAAGAGAGAATTAAACAGATCACAATCAAGAACAATGCGCTTACCCAATACTAAGGATTCCAACATGTCAGGCTTACTAGAGCAGAGATTGGCATAGAACATCTTAACTAGGGGTTCATAGACCTTCGGAGGAGGAATAGAGAGAAACTTGACCCACCCTTGATACAGGAAGAGGCTTTCGATCTTACAATTTAAGGCTTACATGTCGTATAGGTCGACTACCCTTCCATGAGCAATTGGCTTGTCTTTCAGGGCAATGAAGAAATCCTTATTTGGAGAATTCCATAAATTTAGGTCGGATTATAGAGAGGCAGAGAGATCGAACTTTGATTTCTTTGGGATAGAAGAGACAAGAGAGTCTTCTAAAGAACGTTTCCCTAGGGCTTTTTCTCATAAGGTTTGAGAGTGATCGGACAAATATTCCAGTGAAGAGGTAAAACCTTCAAAGTGGTCAGAACCTAGGTCAAACTTTTCTGGAGGAATAAAAGGGATTTTGTGTTGGAACGGGTACTTTTTCTAGTGGATGCAGAGGAATTTCTGGGTTTCTTGGCCATTGAAGAGGGATGGTTTAGTTGGAGCTTTGGAGAAGGAGAGGGGTTTTCTAGAGTCCAAGGATAAAGTGATTAAAAGAGGTTCTGCGCCTTAGGAAGAAAACCCTTCTGACGGTTGAGTCTGAAAAAGGAAAAGGTATCAGTTGAAGGGACACGATGATTGGCTTTCCTACTTAGAACTACGAACTAGTGTGAAAAAAGAGGAAAATAGAGGGAAAGAAAACGGGGGCATAATTAATACATGGGAAAAGTACAATCATTAGACCTGCAAAAAAACAGTAGTACACATAGGCCCTATAGTTTATTAGTTAAGCAAATAATCCCAAGTAATTTCCTTAATGTACAGAATTTATCCTCTAAAAGAGGCTTAGTAAAAATATCTGCTAGTTGATCACTAGCATCCACGAAAGATATTTCAATGTCTCCCTTAAGCACATGATCTCTAATAAAATGATGCTTAATGTCTATATACTTTGCTCTAGAGTGATGCACATTATTTTGTGAAAGACAAATAGCACTAGAATTATCACAAAAAATTTGTATAGGTTTAAAAGAGAGTTCATAGTCACCCAGTTGGTGAGACATCCACAGTAGTTGTGCACATCATTGTCCAATAGCAATGTATTTAGCTTCAGTGGTGGATAATGCAACTGATGCTTATTTTTTACTATTCCAGGATATCAAAGCCTTTCCAAGTAATTGACATGTGCACAGCATTGCTCATGCTAAATTTTTGGATCAGTTCCTTTGTATACTTTGTTTGACATATAAAGGTTCCCTCTTCATATTGTTGAACTTGAAGTCCAAGGAAGAATGTTAACTCTCCCATCATGCTCATCTCAAATTCACTTTGCATCAGATTCGAAAATTCCTTGCACATAAGAGGGTTTACACTACCAAATATAATATCATCAACATAAATTTGAATAATGAGATTACCTTATGCTAAAAGTAGTTTATACTTTACCTCTTGTGATTCCATGATCAACAAGAAAAAAGCTAAGTCTATCATACCATGCACGTGGAGCTTGTTCAGTCCATATAATGCCTTAGTAAGCTTGTATACATGATAGGGAAACTTTGAATCCACAAATCAGGCGGTTGTTTCACATATACTTCTTCTTCAATAAATCTATTCAAAAAGGCGATTTTGACATCTATCTGAAATAGTTTGAATCCTTTGAATGATGCGTATGCCACAAGAATTTGAATATATTCCAAACGAGCTACTGGAGCAAAGGTTTCGTCATAGTCAACTCCTTCTTTTTGTGAATAACCCTGAGCAACTAGTCTGGCTTTATTCCTTACGACCTTTCCATCCCCGTTCAATTTATTTCTGAGATCCACTTCGTTCTGATTACAGAGACATTTTCAGGTTTGGGTATCAAATTCCACACTTGACTTTTACTAAATTGATCTACTTCTTTCTGTATTGCTTGAACCCAGCTCGAATCTTTTAGAGCTTCCTCAATCTTTTTTGGCTCAACTTGGGAGATTAACGTAGCATTCGCTTTCTTTTTGATAACTCTCCTAGTTTTCATTCCTTTATTTGGATCCCCAATGTTAAATTTTTGAGGATATTTAGGTTCGCTTCTCCATTCATTTGGGCGTATGATGTTTGTAGTCGACTATGTTGGATGATATGATACATTGCTACTGATTGCATTGGTCGACTCTATCGTAGCAGATATATCTGTGGACTCTTGAGTTTTGCTAGTCTCCTGGTTTTCTTGAGGTTGATCTTCTTCACCTGCAGTAGTTTCTTTCTCGACCAAGGGATTATTTTCATCGAATATAACATGTACATATTATTCTACATATAATGTGCGTTTATTATATACTCTAAAAGCTATACTATTCAATGAATAACCCAGGAAAATACCTTCATCACTTCTTGAATCAAATTTTCCAAGATTGTCCTTACCGTTATTGTGAATAAAACACTTGCTTCCAAAGGGATGAAAGTAACTGATGTTTGGACGTTTACCTTTCTATAATTCGTAGGGAGTCTTCTTCAAAATGGGCCTTATGAGACATTGATTAAGAATATGACATGTTGTACTTACTCCTTCTACCCAGACGTAGTTTTGGCAATGAATGATCAAGTAACATAGTTCTTGCCATATCTTGGAGGGTTTTGGTTTTTCTTTCTACAACCCCATTTTGCTGTGGTGATTGTGGTGCTGAGAAATTATGAGTGTACCCCCGATCATTGCAGAAATCTTCAAATGCTCTACTTTTGGATTCTCCTTGATGATCAATTTGAATTGTTGAAATCAGATATCCCTTTTCTCTTTCAATCTTTTTGCAGAAAATCTCAAAATTTCTTAAAGCTTCATTTTTATGAGATAAGAAAATTACTCAAGTGAAACGTGAATAATCATCAATAATAACAAAATCATATCTTTTCCTCCTATACTGATAGTTCTAGTTGGTCCAAATAAGTCCATGTGGAGCAGTTGTAAAGGTTTAGAAGTAGATACAATGTCCTTTTTTTGCAAGAGTTTCTGGTTTGCTTACGAATTTGAGATGCATCACATATATGAGTTCTAGAAAAATTCAGTTGGGTAAGCCAACAACTAACTCATATTTGGACAACTTTTCTATTAAATGTATGCTAGCATGACCAAGTTTTCTTTGCCAAAACATGGAATAATCTGACATGGATGATAAGAAAATATGACCATCTATCTTTTGATACAATGCCTCACCAGTGTTATACTATCATTTTTCTCAAACATGTTACATATCAGATCTCAATGAACCATATTGTTTGTTTGTAGTAGAACAAATAGAGAATTTTGGTTTGGTCAAAGTATGTTTATCTAAGGTTGAAAACTAAGTATAAATACTTTGGTGAAGACTTTGAGCAGACTTGATTTCAGCAATCCAGTGGATTTGATCCTTGAAAAAAGATTGACTCTTTCCAAAAATAAGATTTTTGGTCGTTGCTCTTCCTTGATGAGAGAAGATTGACTTCTTTCCTTCTACAGTCATTAATGGATATATGAAGATGAAGATTTGCTCTTTAATTGTTGGTCCGTCCATCGTTGGCAGCTCTTGATCACTTCCCTTTTCTAACCATTGAGGACGAAGATTTGCTCCTTGATTATTAGTCCTCCCATTACAAGAAATCTATTGTTTAGTGGCGACCCAAGTCGCCACAACATCATTAATTGTCGCCACTAAAGGGTTACAGTAGCAACTATGAAACTGCTGCAAGTACTTCCATTACTGAATGTTACTAGTGGCGATAACATGAGGTCGCCACAAAATGTATACATTTTGTAACGACCTTGTCACTACAAAAACTAAATATACTCGCCACAACAAAGAGTTCCACAAGGCTAATTCTACTGGTCGCTACTGAAGAGTAACATTTAATGGCGACTTAGTCGCCACAAAAACAATTAGTCATCAGTGGCAACTGTAATAGCGCTACTGTAGAGTTACATTTTAGTGGCGACTTAGTCGTTACAAAAGCAATTAGTCGTCAATGGAAACTCTATACTATAGAGTGACATTAGTGGCAACTTAGTTGCCACAAAAATGAGTAGTCATTAATGGCAACTGTAATAATGCTACTGAATAGTGATTTTTTGTGGCAACTCTATATCGCTACTGAATAATGAGTTTTCTGTGGCAACTGAAACTCGCCATTAATATTAATCTAGTAGCAACAGAATACTAGAGTTTACATTAATATATAAGTTTAAGATCATCCAATTATATTTAAGAAGCACCAAAAGAATATCCTAAACCAAGTACTAAACACTTGCATTACTAAAAGTTCATTTACATATATACTATGCAATACTTCATTTTCATTGTACGCATATACATATAACCAAAATGCAAAATATTGAGTGCCTTAGCTTAAAGCTCTTCATCTTACACACTACGTAATACATCATTATTATTGTAGGCATATACATATAACCAAAAAGCAAAATATTGAGTGCCTTAGCCTTAAGTTCCTCTACATATATACTACGTAATACTTCATTGTCATTGTACGCATTTAAATATAACCAAAAAGCAAAACAATGAGTGCCTTAACTTCAAGCTCCTCCTTCATTTGTCACCACTGTTTAAGAACCTTGTCCCTATTATTAAAGAAACAAACAGAAGATCACATTGTTAGAGATTGAAAATAACATCAAGGTGAAAAAAGATACATTAAAAACATTAACTTCAGGAGATTTCTAAAGTAGGATAGCTGAACTCTTCAAGGTTCTAGTACAATTTCAAGGAACTACAGCAAATGAAGACAGAATAGCTTGGAAGCATCACCAAAGTCGGCAGATCAGCGAATATCCTTGATTTGCTCATAGAATGTGTAGGTCTTGATTGACGCCTTAGTTTTAGGCTTTCACAAGATTCTTTCCATCGCAACTTTCCACAATTTTGGCCAAGTGATATCTTTTCATAGGCATTTCCTCTTTTGATTGATTTCTTGCACAAATATATTATTGACATTATTAAAATCAGATCTAACAGTCCTTACTCTCTTCTCCGCCACCCTCTCACAAACCTTAATAGTATGACTCAGCAGCTTGATACCCCTATACTTGTTGCAGTTCTGGATAATACATTTGTTTTTGTATAACAGAATCATCAAACCCCACCTCCAATCTTCTGATATCTTCTTCGTCTTGAAATGGCGTTAAACAAGCTAGTAAGCCACTCCAAGGCTACCCTACTCACTTCTTTCCAAAATTCCACCGGGATCTCGTCATGTCCAATCGTCTTACCACTAGTCATCTTTCGTACTTCCACATCAACCTCCTCAAACTTAATATGCCTACAAAACCCAAAATCTCTCCGACTCTCTAAGTTCTCCAACTCACCTAGCACGATATTCCTATTCTCTTCCTCATTCAAGAGTCTATTGAAATATTCTTGCCATCTATGCCTGATACACACCTCTTCCACCAATACCTTACTGTCTTAATCTTTGATGCACCTCACTCGATCCAGGTCTCGAGCCTTCCTCTTCCCAATCTTGGCTAACTTGTATAGATTCGTTTCCCCTAAGATCCTCATACAATCTTTAAAAAGTTGGAGTCTTAGATGTCGTGACCACGAGCTTTGCCTCCCTCTGTGCTTTCTTATAACACCTATACGACATCCGCTCTTCTTCGTGTGTGCTCCCCACTAGCTTCAAATATGTTGTTTTATTAGCTTTTGCTTTTCCTTGGACCTCCTTATTCCACCACCCGTCTCCTTTGTGGCCACCTGAGTAACCTTTCAAGACCCCTAACACCTCCCTAGCAGCTTCTCTAATGTAATTTGTTATCGTGATCCACATACTACTCGAGTCCCCACTACTCCTCCGGGCCCCCACAGCCACCGCTTCTCCCCTAAATCCTAAGACTTTCCCTTAGTCAAGGCTCCCCACTTGATCTTAGGTTAGTCGTACACTGCTCTCTTCTTCCTTTCTCCCTTGACCTCTAAGTCCATTAGCACTAGACTATGCTACGCAGACAGACAGTCACTTAGGATAACCTTTCAATCCGTACAAAGACCCTTATCACCACTCCTGAGAAGAAGATAATAAATCTGAAAGTGTTCCTCCCTTATCTTAAAATCCGTGTTGACAAAAAAGAAGAAAAAAGAAGAATAAAGAGACCAAGAGGAAAAGAGAGGGAGAAAGATAGAAGAAGAAGAAGAAGAAGAAGAAGAAGAAGAAGAGAAAGATAGAGAGATGGGAGATGGAAGGGCAGAAGATCAGAAAACCGGAGAGAACAGAGGGGGAGAAAGACGAAGAATAAAGCAAGCGAAGAAAGAGATGAAGAGAGAGGAAAGGAGGATAGGGGGTGGGGGCTTACCTGGGTCCAGTGGTTGCTGGTTGCACGCCGACAGCTGGTGAATGTGGTGAAGTTAGGGAATGGAGACATTAGATAGATAGCAAAAGACGTTAGAGAGTGCATTTTATTACCACAGAGTAAGGAATTTCATATGCACGAATATATCATGTAAATATACATGAATAAGGATAGAGGATTCACTTAAACAAATACAAGCTTCCACCTTTATACTCAAACTCATCAACCGGTCTCTAAACCATCCCAACAAGTTGGAAAATCCTATATGGACTTTTCTAAGAGCTCAAAATACACACGAAAATATTATAACTAAGAATCAAGGTGCAAATCAAAGTTAAGAACTTTAAGAAACCTTCAAGTTCCAACTTTCTTACAATAGTGTTGAACCACACACGAGTCCTTCGGGAGCTAAACCGAACATGCTTATAACTAGTCCAAAACCATCATATCAGTTTATAGGAACCTGCAAGCTCATTTATTTAACATATTAATTGGTCAACTTTAGCCATTTTAAGCTTCTAATTAAAGTATTCCAAAACGTTGTTGAACCCCTTGCATCTATATTCACAAGTCATAAATCACCAAATGAACTTATGAAAAGTCTAAAATAAGAAAACGGGATGCTAGAACTCTAAACAACTAGTAAGATCGTACAGAAGATAAGCGTAATAACTTAAATCAGAAGAAAAGCTAGCGTTTGAAGTTAAACCTGATGAGAGGTCTATGAAATTATTGCTTATTTATATTCAGGAGAACTATATAGAAGCTATTGAAACTTAAGTAGAATAGAAAATTTTGGAAGTACTTGATTTTATTCTTTTAGTTCTTTTTTATCAATAATTTCAAAAAGAAAGCCATGGAGATTAATATACTATGCTACATAATTTTTATAATATAATTTTCATGTATCCCCAATTAATGAAGCACCTAACGCGGTAAAAAAATGACGTGGTATTTTTTAGGTAATGGTGAATTAATTAACTTATTATAAATAACTAAAAATCATTACAAACAAAGTGTTTCAGATTCAACAGAGGTGGAGTGTTGGTAGAAACCTTAACACCTTTAACCAAAATAATAATAATAATAATAACAACCTTAACACCAAGAAAAAGCATAGATTTTGATACGGTTTGAAGCTGAAGATAATCAAATTTTACATTTACAAGCGCAAGACCATCATAAACTTCAATTTCAAAAATAAGTATAGCAGATCTACGGAAGATCCAATGAATATTTGAATTGAACGAAAGGAGTACTGTGCCATCGGATTCATTTGAACCGAGTATAGTTTATGTATAACATAAATTTATATGTAAGAATATACTAAAATAGTTGTAGTGACAAATAATAGGGCCGAATCAAATTTATAAAAATACAACGAATTTAATTTTAATACCTTAAGGGGTTGTTTGGTATGATGGATATACAAAAACAATCATGGGATAAATTTTTTTGTTTTTTGGTAATTAAGTATGTTATTACCAAGTAGCAATATTTACAACTCATCTAAGCTATTACGAAATTTTCTTTAGCATATCACCTACTGGACATAAAGCCCTAGTTTAGTGGTACCTATCGTTTGTTGCTTCTATTACTTCTTCTGCTTCCACTACTGTGTTCTATTCTAGCTAACTTCCGGATATCAATTCAATGTAGCCATTGCTCTATCTAGTTAAGGGAATTTAGCTGCCCTTATATACACTTTCTGAATAATAAGATGAAGTAAAGTAGTGTTTGTCCTTCTCTTCTTCCGGAAAATCACAAAGTTTCTCTCTTGCCAACAATGATAAACGGCAGCTACTAGTATCATTCTGCATATTGCTGCCCTTGCACTCTTTACTTTGGTCACCTTTGTCAGCCATGTGATCTCTTCCTGTCATGCATGCTGTGTTCTTTGTATCCCTTGCCATCTCAATAAATTATTCCAGATCTTCCCTGTTATCTCACACTTGAAGAACATATATTGCACTGTCTTATTTTCCTTGTTGCACAAGGAGCATGTTTGATATGTAACTACACTCCATCTTGCCAGTCTCTCTTTGGTTGCTAGCCTCTGTTGAATTGCTAATCTCAAAATGAATATCCACTTGGGCTGCTCTTGGTTATTGCACACTAACTTTCTCCATGGCACTTCTTGAAATTCTCCTCGTAAGGATCTGTATTTTTAATACTGCCTTATCCCTTGTTTGATTACTAATTCTGGGATTAAGTTATCCCAAGATTAAAAATAGTACCGAAATAACTTATACTTGCCAGGGGATGAAATAATAATCTCAGGATATGTCATCCCAGGATAAACTAGTAAAATTGACAATCCCAAAATCAATATGACACATAAAACAATCAATAAAAAATAATATCAGGATAACTAATCCAAACATAACTAATTTCAATATAACTTATATTCAAACCAAATATCCCCTAAAAATTAAACTCACGGATTTTAATTCCTAGATCCTGCTCCCATTGCTAATATGGATTCTCAATAATAGATCTGTGTCGCCATAGTTTAATCCAACTGTTAGGATGAATTAGTTGCTAATTGCCATTGTGGAAGGTGTAGAGTCCATTAAAAAGAAAGTTATGTATCAACTAGTAAAAAGTTTATATTTGGGGAATCTTGAATTGGTAGTTCTGAAATTTATGTCAACAATTCAGGGTCAAAAGTTGCTTTATATTGAATCTTTAGGAGTAAAAAAAGAGATTTGTAATCCAAATAGGACAAAAGCTACTGGAATGTGGTCCTCTGGCCATATATTCTCATCTAAAGTCATTTCAAACATGCAAACTTAACAATTCAAATAGACTCAAAGGAAGTTTCGGAGGTGATCGGGCGAATCTAATAATTTTGGTCCAAACTTTATATTTATTTTTTAAAATTTATTAAATATGTATAATTATTAATTTGAAACCTAATAATTTAAAAAGAATAAAATTTCGAACCCATTACCTTCAAATTCTGGCTCCACCCCTACCCACATTAACCTAATTGCATTGTACTAACATTAGATGAGAATATATTATCAATCTTAACATTAAACAATTTTTGCTGATATTTATGTATTTCTCTTGTTAATTATTTTTGTGCTCTTTACTTCAATTAAAAACACACACAAAAGTAATAATAATGATGATGAGTATGATGGAACCCAATTATATGGGTCTCGTGGCCAACAAAGTGAATACAAATTAATATAAAATAATTTACTTTTATATGCCTAAGTTTTGACGGTAGATTTATTTGGTACTTGTGGTTTTGAGCGGTAATAGATATTCGATGTGATAGATGTTGACATACACATGATATTTTATAAGCGGTGTCAAATTGTTTTACACGTAAAAAGAAAATATAAACAAATAAATAAATTACTATAATAATATCATATTAAAACAAACACAATTTAAAATAGTACTAAATATATCTTAGTTTACAATAATTTCATTATATTTATTGTTTAGTTTGACAGAGAAATGAATGCTAACTCAAGTGGTTTTGTAGCTACATAATTTATAGGGGCGTGCATTCGATTTATCGATTCGATTTTGACCCTTGTCGATAATTACTTATTGATTATCGATTTTTACATATGCTTATCGTTATTGTTTCAATAAGGTTTCGATTTCGATTTATCGATTTTGGGGGCTTATCGATTCGGCTATCGATTACACCAATAAGAAAATTTGTGGGATTCCACAGAAAGTATATCGCTATAAACGCGTCAAACTAATATGGACAAAAAGAAGCTAAAATAAGACGAACACCATTTATAATATAAAAATTATGTCAACAAGCACATGCAACAAAACTAAAGTAAGTGATCAAATGTATGCCACCAACACTCCAACGGTATAAAAACAAGAAAAAACAAAATATATCATCACAGCTAATTATGTTTTCCATTGATTTGAACTTCATTCCTTTAATCTTTAAATATGATCATTGCATAATAGGGTAAGGGACTTAGGTAAAGGAAAGTGTATAGATTAGGAAAAATGATATTGTATAGCCGATTTCAAAATAGTAGCGGAATATATATACATTCTGTATGTTATATTAATATACACAAATAGGTAATTACTCATTTTATAAATGTCTACAGTTTAGGGGTGTACATTCGATTTATCGATTTGATTTTGACCCTAATCGATAATTACTTGTCGATTATCGATTTGTACATATGTTTATCGTTATCGTTTCAATAAGGTTTCAATTTTTTTGATTTCGATTTCGATAATAAAATAATCGATTCGATTTATCGATACCGATTCGAATGCACACCCTTACATAATTTGTTGGAGGTCAGTGTCTCTAGGTAGGGGTGTACAAAAGAAACCAACAAACTGCACCAATCCGATAATCCGAGTCAAACCGAGAAGAAAAAAAACCCGACTATGATTTGGTATTGGAAAGAAACTCGACCATAATTGGTTTGGTTTGGTTTTAATTAAAGAAAGTCAAACCGAAATCAAACCAACCCGACATTACATATATAAATTTTTTAGATATATTTAATATTTAAATATTTTTATTGTGATGTAATTTATAAATATTTCTTTAGATTTTTCGTAATTTAATCTTTTAAGGTATTATTTTAAGGTTGGACTTAAAACTTTTGAATGTTCCAATAAGTTTTATAGTCATTAATATTAGTAAATTAAAAATAATGCTAACCAAAGCCCAAACCAAATTCAAATCAATAATATTGCTAACAAAAGACATGTAATTCAATACTACGAACAGGAATGTATTGAATATCTATATTTTGGTTTGCAATAATTTAGATAAAATGCATAACCTATTTTTATATTTTCTTTAGCGTTTAGTCATGTAATTAATACTCCCTTATTAGTCTACTTATTTTAACATGACTTAGTACTTTGAGATTATAATCTTACTAGGATTAAAGAAATATTTTGAGCACAAGTTATATGTTTTGTTCTATGAATATTTTACCGGAAAAAACCCCGAAAAAACTTGAGTATTATTGATTTGGTTTAATTATTATAAAATTCGAACCAATCCAAGATACGTACCCCTAATTCTAGGATCTAACTAAACTGTAGCTATTTTTTAATAAATAAATTCCCCAAATTGATAAAAATGCAAGCCTTGCTGTGAACGGCATTCAAACTCAGGACCTTTAGTTGTAGCACCAAACCAGCCGATCACCGAGCGCTTTGCTTCAAAGCCGTGTTGTTTATTTATTGGAAAAATAACTTGGTTTTGCTTATGTTATATATGTTGCGGAAGCCAAATGTATATAATGTGAATGAGTCACAACTACTATACCAAAAATTATGGCAGCCACCAAATAATGAATAAGACAATAAAGCAATAATATAAAGAACACCAGAATTTACGAGGTTCGGCTAATTTTGCCTACTCCTCGGACACAACCAATATTTTATTCCACTCCAAATACAAGTGAAATAATACTAAAGAGAGAAGATAAAAATGCCTTAAGAAGATAAGAAGGCAAATGAGAGGTGTGTTTAAATCCTAAACATTAGGCCTTCTTTTATAAGGAGACATTCCCAACCAAAAGGCTTCCCAACCGATGTGAGATAAATTTGCCAAATTCAACAAATCTCTACCTTGGCAAATTTCTACATCTTCAATTTTCTCTCGGTAACAAATTTTGGTTATGTCTTCATCTTCAATCTTCGGTGTTCAACAATGTTGATCAAATCCAAACATTGTTGAAACTTGACCGCAGTCACCACTTTTGTTAGCATATCAGCAGGATTCTCCGTAGTATGAATTTTCTTCACCATAACTCCACCTTCTTCTATGATTTCTCGTACGAAGTGATACCGAACATCAATGTGCTTCGTTCTTGCATGATAAACTTGGTTCTTCGCTAATTGAATAGCACTTTGACTATCACAAAAAATTGTGATACCTTTTTGTTCAACGCCAAGCTCCTTTAGCAATCCTTGAAGCCAAATTGCCTCCTTCACAGCCTCTGTAATAGCCATGTACTCTGCCTCTGTTGTAGACAAAGCAACTGTTGACTGCAAAGTAGACTTCCAACTAACTGGTGCCTTTGCAAAAGTAAACACATAACCAGTAGTTGATCTTCGTTTGTCCGGATCACCCGCAAAATCTGAGTCACAATATCCAACTACAGACTGATTGTCTTTCTGCTCAAAAATTAACCCAACATCTACATTATTATGAATATACTATAGAATCCACTTCACAGCTTGCCAATATTCATTTCCTCGATTGTGCATATATCTTCTAATAACTCAAACAGCTTGTGAAATGTCAGGTCTCGTACGGACCATTGCATACATCAAGCTACCAACAACATTTGCGTATGGTACCTTTGACATATACTCTCGTTCAACTTCATCCAATGGTGACACAATAGTACTTAGCTTAAAATGGGGAGCAAGTGGAGTACTAACCGGCTTAGTCTTGTCATCTATGCCAAAACGTTGTAGTACTCTCTTCAAATATTCTTTCTGGGATAAACAGAGATTCTTTGGACGTCTATCTCTTATTATCTCCGTGCCAAGAATTTTCTTCGCCTCACCCAGATCCTTCATCTCGAACTCCTTCTTCAGTTGAATCTTCAACTTATCAATTTCTTCCGAATTCTTGGAAGCTATCAACATATCATCAACATATAGGAGAATATATATAAAGGAACCATTTTTAAGCTTGCGCAAATACACACAATGATCGTATTTGCTTCTCTTGTACCCTTGCTGCAACATAAACTTGTCAAATCATTTGTACCATTGTCTAGAAGATTGTTTCAACCCGTACAATGATTTTTCAAGTTTGCAAACCATATTTTCCTTTCCAGCAACTTTGAATCCTTCTGGCTGAGTCATGTAGATTTCCTCCTCCAAGTTTCCATGTAAAAACGCAGCTTTTACATCCATCTGAACTAGTTCCAAATCCAATTGTACTACCAAAGCCAACATAATTCGAATGGAGGAATGTTTTACAACTGGAGAAAATATTTCATTGTAATCAATTCCCTCCTTTTGAGCATATCCTTTGGACACCAACCTTGCTTTGTAGCGAACATCTACTTGGTTAGGAAATCCTTCCTTCTTTGCAAATACCCATTTGCACCCAATTGCTTTCTTTCCCTTCGGGAGATTGGCCAATCTCCATGTATGATTCTGATGAAGGGACTGTATTTCATCATTCATGGTAATCCTCCACTTATCTTCTTCTGAACTTTGGACTGCGTCTTTATAAGTGGTAGGAACATCATCATCTGCAATTGTAGTTGCACAAGCAATTGTCTCTATGAGACGAACAGGTTTCGTTATTTTCCTTTTTGGCCTGCTGGTTGCTATCGATTCAAGTTGTTGTTGAGGTTCCTGAGTTGGAATCTCCTCTACTGGCTCTCCTTCCAGAGAAAAATCTTCATTTGGTTCCTCCTCTGCTTCTTGTGTAGGAAAAATAAATTTTCCCTCAAACTCCACCTGCTTAGAAGCACCATCATCTTGTTTGGTATCTACATTTGTTACCCTGTTTACCATAGCAGATTCATCGAAGGTAACATCCCTGTTGAATATTACTTTCTTTGTCATAGGACACCATAAGCGGTATCCTTTGACTCCAGAAGTAATCCTCATAAAAATAGCGTTCTTTGCCCTTGGATCCAATTTTGACTCTGTCACATGATAATATGCAGTTGAGCCAAACACGTGCAAAGAATCGTAATCTACAGCAAGCTTTCCATACCATTTTTCAAATGGTGTCTTGCCATCAATAGCAGTAGATGGTAGACGGTTAATGAGGTGGCATGCATATGTAATTGCCTCAGCCCAAAATTCTTTGCCCAAGCCAGCATTGGACAACATACACCGTACCTTCTCCAGCAAGGTCCGGTTCATGCGTTCCGCCACTCCATTCTGTTGTGGTGTATGTCCGATAGTGAAGTGTTGGACGATGCCATCATTTTCACAGACCTTATTGAAATGATCATTTTTGTATTCACCTCCATTATCTGTGCGAATACACTTGATCCTCCTGCCTGTTTGATTCTCCACCATCGTCTTCCATTTGAGAAAAATTCCCAACACTTCATCTTTGTTCTTCATTGTATACACCCAAACTCTTCGAGAAAAATCATCAACAAAGGTCACAAAATAGTGCTTCCCACCCAATGAAGGTATTTTGGAAGGATCCCAAACATCAGAGTGTACATAATCCAAAATGCCTTTAGTATTATGGATTGTTGTACCAAATTTAACCCTTGTCTGTTTCCCTTTGACACAATGCTCGCAAAACTCCAAATTGCAAGCCTTTACCCCTTTCAACAATCCTTGATCTGATAGAGTTTTCAAGGATTTTCCTCCAGCATGTCCCAAGCGCATGTGCCATAGCCTGGTTGCTTCTGAACCGCGAACTCAACTTCCCTTTCTTTCCATTTTCGTATTCTCTCAAACTGTGAGCACGTGATTTTTGCCCTGCATGAGAATTACTCCTAAAAAATGCAAAAAATAAAATAGCTCCGTGTTGTGTGTGATTTAGTGGATTTCCTTTTGTTGTTGTTATTTTACTTGTTGTTTGTATTTCTCTGTGCATGTATTTGTTTAAAATTAATAAAAAATACAAAAATATGTGTCGCGCGCGCATTTCGGAGTTCAATTGCGCGCTTAGGAATTAACTGAACCATGTTTAATTTCTTAAAGAAAGAAAATTATAAAATCGTATTCATCGCCTTTGTGTCATTTAATATACAATTGTGTGATTTGGTATTTAATTATGTAGGACAATTGTAGTAAAAATTAATATATATATATATATATATATATATATATATATATATATATATATATATATATATATATATATATATATATATATATATATATATATATATATATATATATATATATATATATATGATGCAACATGGAGTCTAGTTGTAAGACATGGAATTTGGATTGGGCCAAAACCCAATTCAATATAACCTGGCCCAAACCACTGGACCGGTCCACCCTCCCCCACTAAACCAAACGACCCCGTTTCATCACCTTTGATCGATCTGAGCCGTTCAGATCATCTGATCCAACGGCTCCGATTGATCCGTTCATTTCAGTATACCAAACACCCCCCAGACCCATTTTTCATTTTCATTTTTCACCCTCGTCTCTCAACCTTAGAGACCAGCCCCATCGCCGCCGTGAAGCCACCGTGCTCCGCCTGCCGGAAATCGCCTCACGGCGGTTCCGGTAGGCCAACGGCCACCATCTTAACACCAAATCTTCCCCTCACCTCCCCCATTACGAATCCATCCTTCCCTTACCTCGAATCATTCCGGAAGTCTTCGAATCTTCATTTGAAGATTCGAGTCGATTTGAAAACCATGCCAAACCTCACCAAAATCACACCATAGCTTCCCCTCACCTCCCTCATACCCCCACCGGCTTTAGTTTTGTTCGAATCTTGCTAGAACCAGTCGAGCCCCAAAATCGCGGCCATGAACCCTAAACTCGATTCCTGCCTAATTGAGGTCTAATAGACCTTAATTGGGATGTTTTCACTATTGAAAACATCTCAATTAAGGTCCATTGGCCTCAAAGAACAAAGGTCCAAGCCCGAGTTGAATCCAAGATGGGTCCGAGGTTCGTTCGAGTGCGGTTTTTCTCCTTACATGGTATTTTTCTTTCTTTCTTCATATGTTAGTGTGATTAATGACATGAATTTTATCCTTTATCTTTTGTTTTAATTTTCTGCTTTGTTCTTCATCTCCCAAGACCTCTATTTGGTCAATTTGCATTCTGATTAGTTGTTCGAATGTGCTCGTCATAGGATAGTTACTCGTTTCGATTAGCGTCGTCGAATATTTATTTTTCATTTTTGCCGAGATTTTCAGAATCATTGTTGGGCTAATTAATTTGTTATCATTGTTATGTGTTGTAGTTGATTAGATGTCGTCGTTTAATTGCATAAGTTGATTGGTTTGAAATACCATACAGTGATTAGCACCCTTGAATTGAATAGGGGTGTTTAATTGATCCGAAAGCATTACCAAGTGAAGTTCTTGAATTGTTGTGACTTTAAATTAGGTCCTGAATCTGCTGAGGCTGTTAGCATTAGTGTAAGGTGATTAATCAGAGTTAGAATATTTTAATACCCTGCACAGCCAGTGGAACCTGCTGTTACAGCAGGGCATTCCACCAGGTTCTCACTTAACATTTAAACTGATTTAAGCCCACACTTGACAAGACTTAGTGGCAAAACACAGAGCATGTAATGGGCTGGCAGAGAAGAGTATGGGCAGGGGTGGGTCTTTTGATTATTGTATCTTAGGGTGTCATTGGTTTCTCAAGTATAAAGAGAAGGTTGAAGAGAATAGGCTGGTCTGGTTTTTTTGGGCTTTAAAAAGAGTAGCATACATTAGGAAGAGGATAGGCAGAAATACACACACATATAGACACTGTGTTACTGTTCCATTGAGGTTTGGCTACTGTTGTTGTTGCTGTTATTCAGTTTGTGAGAGAGGCTACTTGTTTGCTGCTGTTGTTTGTCGAGATTGGTGGTGTTTGGTTTGTTGTTGTTGCTTCTGTTTGTTGTGGTGGCTGTTTTCTGTTGCTATCTTGTTGTTTGAAGTCAGTTGTGTAACAACATTTGGGTGCACAAGTCCCCCAGGGTATTTCATAAGTATAGGGGTCTGTTTTGATTTGGAAATCTGGGTTGTTGGTCTCTTTGAAGTGGTGGAGTCCTTGGTCTTTGATTTCTATCTCTGGAGTCTGTTGCTGGGATACTTTGGTTACTGCTGAATGTGGTAGCTGTTGATTGTTGTTGTTTTGTGTTGTTGCTGGTCCACTGCTATTGTTGCTCTACTGACTGACTGCCATCCTTTGTCACTGCTTATTCTTCCTTCTTTTCTTCCATATTCCAGGTACACATTTTGTAAACCTTAAAGCTTATGGAAATGAATTGAAAGTTGTTCAAAGCCATGCTGTTGCAATCCTTTTTTTCAGTTTTCTTACTTCCTTTTGTACATAATAAGGATGATGTTGTATATTCATCAGATGAAACTAATGTTTAGTTCGAACCGCGATGAGGTCTACACTGTTAAACTAGATTACAACTGTTAGATCTTGGATACCACTTGGTTGATTTTAAATAGGAGAGAATAGGGTAGCAGTGACCAATTTTATCATGTGGAAATGTATAGTCAATAGCCAATGCATCTGTTACTGTCTCCTTATTCTCCAGCATAGTGTCCTACATGACTTTGTGGTTTATTTCGTGGTAAATGGGAATGATATGTTTCTAAAGGACCTTTGTTTATTATTAAAGACCGAGTGAATAGAAAACCATAAGTCGTGTTAGGATTGACTTTAAACAAATAAGGCGAGGCCCGCTAAATAAAGTATGAATCATGATGCCCTCATAAAGGTATACATATTCGAATGATTAGAATTTTTGGAATGAGTCGTGTGACTGATTTCATGGCCCTTCGCAAAAACAGTAATATGCTAGTCACTTTTAGTGCGGGTTTAACTTTTTTTTACTTTCTTAAAACGGGTGTGCATTTCATGTGACCCGACTCCAATTTTGAACAAGGTTAAATAAAGCGTGTCAGGAACCACAGGCGCATTTCATGTAGTGTGGCTCGTAACATGTTTTAAATAATTTGGAATAAACTCCTAAATAAATATGGCAGGATGTAGTTCGCTTTAAATTTGAGTTAGGGGTGTGCCTCGCCTAACAAGTTATACAAATCGCGGGGCCCTCATAAATGTACATATAAAATACTTAGATTTCGAGATGTGTCGTTTTCTTAGCGAATATCATGGCCTTCTCAAAAGTGTAAATAAGTAATCGCTCTAGGCGCGTAGTTTAATAATTCTACCTTCTTAAATACGGGTGTGCATTTCATGCAACCCAAATCCAAATCCCAAAATGTTGAATAAGAATGTGTCGAGGATCCGGGTGCATTTCATGTGACGTGATTCGAAACATATTTTTTAGGCAACTTTCTCTTTCGTAAATCATAATAATAATAAAAGCGGTAAAGGGATATTAATTTGCACTAAGTATATAACTGTAAAAAATCAGATAAATAAGCCGAATACGACAGTTAAGCGACCGTGCTAGAACCACGGAATTCGGGAATGCCTAATACCTTCTCCCGGGTTAACAGAATTCCTTATCCGGATTTCTGGTTCGCGGACCATTAAATAGAGTCAAACCTTGCCTCAATTCGGGTTTCAAACCGGTGACTTGGGACACCATAAATCTCCCAAGTGGCGACTCCGAATCTCTCAATAAATGAACCCCGTTTTGGTTGTCCTTTAATTGGAAAAACTCCCTTGCGCCCTCGCGGGTGCGGTAAAAAGGAGGTGTGACAGCTCTGGCGACTCTGCTGGGGACATCTTTAGAATCCGAGCTCGGAATAATTGTCGTATTTGGCTTATTTATTATCCGATTTTTATTGCATGTTTGTATTAATGTGCTAAATATTGTTTTTACCGCTTTGATATTTTGTGAACTGTACATATAAATTGCGCCGGAACCAATCTCCTCTCTGAGTCTTCTAAATCATGAAGAAGGGTGCACTTCGTGTGACTTCTTTTCTGTATAGTGTCTAATTCCCACTTTAGAACGAGGTTTGGATAAGTTGCAAAACCGGTGAAGCTTATGTATTCCCGGGTTGCTGCCTCCTCCTCGGCTCGAGTTGTCCGCTCGGGTAAACCAAGTCTAGAACAGATAAACCCATGTTTTTGAACCTAGAATAACAAAGCTTCATGCCGGATCCCTAGTAGGAACGTTTATTTGCATCATGTTGCATTTGGCTTAGGGGACTCAACACAGGGGTTGGGTCCGTCTAGGACAGGTGACCTGAAATGAAAAGACTGTCCTGCTGCATCCTGTTTGTCTTACGCATTTACCTGTTATAGACTTGCATGCTGACCGGCTTTAGATATAAGGAAAATTAAAATTAAAAAAAAAAGAAAAAAAAATAGCCATTGTCTTTTTTATGAATAAATAAATAATGTAGTTTGTTTCATTAAAACCGAACTACGTGGGTTTGATTCTCATTGGTTGTGAGATACGTAGGCAGCCTTTATCGGGTCCAACTTCACCTTTTGAAAAAAAAATAAAGCCAAAATATCAAAACTAACTTTTGAACTAAATAAGTCGGTGACGCTGTTTTCAAAAATAGCCGAATGTTCCCGAAAGGGACGCCGAAAGGCTGATTTCATATAAACGGCCACCTTTGGGTCAATTTCGATTTCGATCAATTTACCCCACAGCCTTAAAAACCTTCGTCCCCGAGACGTTGAAAGGCCGTGATTGAAAACTGATTTTTTTATTATTTAGCAAAACGGAGTTGTTTTTCTTATTTAAATCACCTTAATAAATGTGCAGGATGAGCACGAATCAGAATAAGTCATTTTCAATCTTTAGCGAGGTCCCTCAGCAGCTCCATATGTGGTGGAACGATTTGGAAGACAAGTAGCAAAAAGATAGTGGAGAGAATTTTGGGAGGTTTGGTTAATCTGTTGAATATCAAGCCAAGGAAAGACATCATCGAGGCATTGATATCTTTTTGGGATCCGACCCGCAACGTGTTCCGTTTTGTCGACTTTGAACTGACACCCACGCTAGAGGAGATTGCGGGCTATGCAGGGCTAAATGGGAAATTAAGAGGGCAATACCTGCTCTCACCAAGACCGGTGTCTCCACATGGGTTTCTGGATTTGCTAAGCATTAGTCGGAAGGTGAAAAATGATGATTTGCTAGAAGGATGTTGCGATCTCCAATTCTTATACCAACGGTACGGCACTCCTCGGGGTTTTGAAGAGTCAAACCTTGGACTAACTCACGCAGGGAATAGAACCAAGTGGGAGTCCAGACGAATTCTAGCATTCATAACGACATTCTTGGGAGTCGTGATTTGTCCACGCGAAGATAAGAAAATAGAGATAAGTCTAGTCGGAATAGCCGACGTTGCAATCAAAAAGGATACCAGCACGGTGGTCCCTTTGGTTTTGTCTGAAATCTATCGAGCCTTGACTGTATGCCGAGAAGGGGGCAATTTCTTCCAAGGATGCAATCTGTTACTCCAATCGTGGATGCAAGAACACCTCCATCACCGGACACAATACATGAACCATGGGTTGATTGGGAAAAACTGTATCAGGGGTTTTGAAGAACGGATGATAGGTGCTGTATTCCCTGAAGGCGTCGAGGCATGGCTTGCACGACTGAGCTCAATAGAAGCCGATCAGATTGAATGGGCGTTCGGGTGTTTACCCGATACTGAAGTAATATATATGGCAGCCGAGGAGTGTTATATTCTTCTGATGGGGATCCGGAGTGTCCAACCATATGTTCCTCATCGTGTATTACGTCAACTAGGAAGGTTTCAGGTTATTCCTACCGATCAAGACCTGAGGAAGTACGCCATTGAGTTGAGCCCCGGAGTCGTATTCCCCGAAGAGAAGATTAGAAAGCTGTGGCATGAATGTAGGTTCCTTGAGCCTAAAACCATGGTCCGGGAACTAGCTAAGGGAGAGGTGGACCCAAAGTACAATGTGTGGTTCGGGAAAAGATTTCAGATTCGTCGGAAATGTTCTAAAAGAGCCCATGTCCAACAGTTCACGGAAGATTCACAGGAGCAATGGAATTGGCTAGCAAAAGAGGAGGGGTACAGGACGAAGATTGGCAGGATAGAACAAGCAGGTCCGGGACCTTCAATTCGAGAAGAACATGCAAGCAGCCGCCGACGAAGGAGACAAAAAGAAGTTGGCACAAGAAAATGACTTCTTGAGAGCTCAAATCCAGCAAATGAAAAGGGATGCTGACAGACAGTTGAGGAGTCGGGCGGACGAAAAATTGATAAAGGGTTTGAGAAGCCAAGTCACCGATATCCAAAGAGAATTGGACGAGGCGAAGGCCCAAACAACGAGGATCCGTGCTAGCTGCAGAGTCGCCAGAGCTGTCACACCTCCCTTTTTACTACCCCACATACTTAAAAGCGTATAAATACACTTGTAGGGTATACCCCGACGCTCAATTACCCGAAACGGATAAAATAACGTAAGGGAAGGAGTTTTTCCAATTTAAGGACAATCGGTTCGGGATTTTATTAGAGATTAATCAGAGAGTCGCCACTTGGGAATGACAATGGTGTCCCAAGTCACCGGTTAATCCCGAATCCGAGGAATTTTGACTCTTATAAATGTATGCGAAGCAGAGATCCGGATAAGGAACTCTGTTAACCCGGGAGAAGGTGTTAGGCACTCCCGGATTCCGTGGTTTTAGCACGGTCGCTCCACTGTCGTTCTTGACTTTTGTTTGACTCGATTATAGATTTTAACAACATAATGTGCTTTTACGTTAAATATTATTTTTTAGGAATTTGCGACATCGCGGAAACACGCCTTGAGTCATACCGCAACCAGTACGCCTATGACTTTTGGTGTATTTCAGCTTTATCGAGATTTGGATTTGAGTCGCACCAAGTGCACACTCGTTCATAGGAAGGTATATTAAAATCGTGCCTTAAGATAGTCTATATCGGCTTTTAACTTTGGGAGAGGCTATGGAATTCGCTATTAGCCTCTCCGGTTCTATTATGTTATTCTATTACTAAATAGGGGGCCCCGGTGTTTGTTATTCGGGCGAGGCTCATCCCAATTTTTATTAAAGGATACTAATATTTGGCTAAGTTTTCTATATTTGTTCTTGCCTTAAGCGCATTCACCAATAAGTGTTCCAGGCCCCTTTCGAATTTTTGTTGTTTATTGGGCCTGGACTGTCCATTAAACGTATGGACTGTCTTGGTCTTCAGGTTGCTTTGGGTTTAAACTTGCTGGCCTCATTAACTTCACGTTGTAGTTCAAAGATAGTTTGCATATTGAGCCAAAACCGATAAATGTAATATGAAATAACAATAAGTGCAAAGAACCAGAAAACGCAAATCAACAGGATTTAAGAATCGAAATCAGATTGCTTTTATTCATTGAAAGAGTAGAGCCACTGTACAGGAAATTCTATGATTACAACTAATTAAGAGGAGAACTAAATTAACCGGCTACTTTTATCCTCATTTCTGTTGATCTAATTATTAGCTATGTTACCAGATTATTACACTAAGTGGCTAAGGAAAATTGAACAAGATTCATTACTGGTTTTCTACTAATTGCCTCCATTTGTTATTACATTATCTGGTGGCAAACGATTCACTACTTCTATTGACCATTCTTGTCTCCAACAACTTCATAGATGTTACTCTGTTTTTTTTTTTAAAAGATCCAGAGGCTATTGGATTACATATGAAAGCATGACGAATTATTTAATCTAATTAACCCTGATACTTAAGCTATCTGAATTTAAGATTAGCTATCCACAAGTTGCCAAGCCATTCACTGATTTTAAACTTATTAGATATCCCGAATCTAGTTTTAATTACTTAGTTGCAATAACCCAGTCAGCTACACCTAAATGATTCAAAAACACGTTTATACTACTGATTTTACCCTGAAATACTGATTACTGGTCTTATTGATATTGTTGATTAACTTATGTTTTAGGAGTTTTTACCTAATTAACTAGGTGATAAGCTATCGATACTATACTACTACTATACTATTACTACTATACTAACTATTACATTGTTTCTGTGTTCACTTTCTGTTCTTCATCTACTACATGCTACTATAATTAAACTACTAATTTAATAATACAGTAATGACAAATGAACTAAAACAGGAGCTTTTTCAACGTTCAGCAACTACATCTTCATTAGAATAGAGAAATGTACCTGGATCAAATAGAAAGAGAACCAATGAGTCTAAGGGATGAGGAGAAGTAATCAGCAATGGACTCAAAGTAACAATGCAACAGTAGAGTGAAAGCACAGCAACACAGCAACAGCAAAGTCCACAGCAAACAGAAACCCAGAGACTAACGAGCAAAAATCCCAGAACCAGAAGAAACTAAACCAATCACTCGATCCAAAGTATCAGAAGAATACTACTATTCTATTGCTATTTCACTCTCCAAATTACTGTATTTTATCAACCTAGATATATATTTCAGATTGCTTCAGCTTGGAACCCCCTTTTCAGCCCCATTCTTAGAGATATATATAGTTATTTCTAGGGCTGAAAACTTGGGGAGGAAGTATGGGATTAATCCCACTTCTCCCCCTCCTAAAATTATCAATTCAACACTTTAGCCCCTATTTCTGTTATGAAAAACCCTTCCAGCATGTGCTGGAAGGTTCTAAAAGATTCCTTTTAGGGCCTTTTACTAGTATGACCTTAGGGGTTTGAGATTTTTACAGGATTTCCCATTTTTAGGAGACCATTATACCCCTAAACCTCTGCAAAATTGCAGAAATCAGGAGCATAAATGTCTCCATTACCCTTTTAAGTTCTAAACTATTACTGTTTTACCTATTTAATTCCCAATTGTGCCCCTAAGGGCACTGCTGATTTACTAGCCTACCTAGGGCAGATTTCAGCTTGTTTTGAACTTATTTAACTAATAGCCAGCCCTGTCATTAGTATTTAAGGGCTGGCCAGTTCTATTTTAGGAAACTATTTCAATTTTAGCCACTTTTAATTTAATTCCAGTCAATTAAGACCAAATTATTTCAAATTAAGCTAATTGCAGGCATAGCCTGCTTTTATTATTATGTTTAAACTATTTAAGACTTAGCCAGTCTCAAGTTGAGACTTGGCTTTGGCTATTAAGGCCAATTACTGAACATTTGGGCCCAAAACCATTTGCAGGTTTGGCCATTTCATGCTCAGGGCTCTAAAGAGAGCCTGGGCTAGTCTGCATTTGCAGACATAGCCCCTTTTGCACAACCAGCCACTTTTAACAGTGAGCTGTGTGTTAGGGCTTATAGAATTGGTCAACCCTTTGCAAGGTTGACCATTCTTAGGCCAATTATTTAACTTATAACCTTTTTATTCATTTTCAGTGTTTTATCCTATTTAAAACTAACCAATTATGAAACCTAGTACTACAGCTATAACCAATCTTCCTAAAATATGAAAGGCATTTAACAGTATTCATACTAACAATAAACCTAATGCAAACTCAGTCATTTTTGACATTCAAATGCACACATAGTCATATGAAACCAAGCAATGTTTATCAATCAATTAAAACTCGGAAGGCAGGTTTGATAATGATGAATCTTAATTAATCAACTCTCATGACTCAATTTCATATACCAAAGTGTTAATTGACATCAAGCAGACCCAATTGCAACCAATTTATGCTAGATGATTCATTGAAAGACCCAAAGCATACTCAAGATTCATGAACACATAGGTATTAAATTCCCAAAAAGAAATGAAACATGACTTATTTTAAACAGGAGAGAAATGGATCTTGGCAAAACAATATGAGAATGGTATTCAACCAGACCTACTAATTTAAAGCTTTTCCAAATACCAACCTAAACCTAACACAAATGCATGACAGATAACATGAAGGAAGGAAGAACATGGAAATGAAGAAAAGGAAAATATGGAGAAACAGTGAAAGAGAAACCTAAATCTATCATGTGAGGGTGACATGAAGAGAAACAGACCCAGATTGGCATACTCATTCAACAAATAAAAGCATATGAGAGGTGATATGACATGAAACTAGACTTGCACTAAAATGAACACAAATAAGACCACCAAAATGTGAGCAAAGAAGTGAACCCCAGATTAAACACAGGATAACTTGATATAAGAGATGAATAGAGATAGCCAAGCTTTTACTAAGACTAAACATACGAAGATACAGAAAGAGAAACAGTCGAGATATTGCAAGCCAACAAAAGGTAGTCTAATACAAAGCTGAGTGACAATGAAAGACATAGTATCAGAATCAAAACATGCAAGATGACAGAAGAAATATCGAAAACCAATCAAGATGAGGAACCCCAATACTACAGCAGACAAAGAAGCACAGGGATATCAACATAGAGCTACAAAACCACAGGATACTCTAATGAACGAGGACAACTGAACTAATTATGCCAAGAAACAGAGAAGGCGGATAGTCATGATATTGCAAGCCAACAAATCAAGAACCAGTACACTCAGAAGATGAAGAAGAAAATATAGATTTTTAACCCAGAAGAAACAGAACATACATATGAGGATGAGATGAAAATAGAACCCTAGTACTAAACAGTCAAAACAGGATAATAAGAAAATGATCATAAACCTAATACTAAACATGATCTTGAAAGGACAGGTTAAAACATATGAAATCAAGCAAAGAAGGTATGAAACAAAGAAGAACCTAAGAATCTATGTCTATCAGAGAAGCATGCAAAGCAAAGCTCTAGAACTAACATGACGAACAGAAACAAAACAGACACTCATAGGCATGCAAATACACAAATCAAACAAAAAATACGCAGCATAAAAGAAAACAGATAGGGGTCAGGGACTTAGCTCGCGGGGCCTGTCCCCCGAGCTTCCTATTCTCTTTTCTTTTCTCTATTTCTCTCAGATTCTCAGGCCTTCTTCTCTTCTTCTTATTTCTTTTCCAGACTTCTTTTCAGACCTTTTCTTTTTCTTTTCTTTCTTTTCTGATTCTTCTTCTAAGGCTCAAAGATGAAGTCTTTTTGAGTTTTGATTGCAGAGGGGTGTTTTGGGGATGGTAAAGGACGGGTCTTGAAAGGTTTCCAGTTTGGAGGTCGCCGGAGTTAGGGTTCCGGCGAGAAAACAAGTGATTGTAAACACGTGATTTTTGACCCTACCCGAGATTTTTTATATTTTTAACGTAAAAGATTTAGTTTAGTTTTAATATAGTTATTTTAGCTAATTTTGACTCTTTTACTTTATTTTTACCTTAAAATAAAAAATAACAAAAAATATAGTTTTATTAATGTTTCGTAGTCATTTTAAACGTGAAAAAATACAAAAATATTACTTTATATTATTAGCTTTATTAAAAAACGAAAATTATGAAAATAAATAAATAAATAGTTTCATCAACATTTTGGGGTTACTTTAATCTCGAAAAAATATATAAAAAATAGTTTTGTTTTAATTATGAGTCTTATAGTTATTTTGCTTACGTAGGATTAATTAATAACACCGTGTTCTCATTCTTGGTTCCGGGCAAAGAATAATACTCGGGTTCAAATTACCCGATTTTATAATTTTCGGACCTAGCCCATAATAATTCGAGCCCACCACACGTGGGGGACACGGACGGAGCACGAGACGAAGCCCATAACCCTTGAAACCCACGTGGAGACCCATGATTTTTGGTCTCTCACGTGGGAATCTTTAGAATGTGGACAAATGATGGACAAAAACAAAAGAAAAGGGGAACACTCTTTGGTGGGGAACGGATATTGGGTGCTGAGGCATGGCAAAAGATTCCCAACGAAATGGGTCTCATTGTTTCCTCCATGGAAAATGGAAAACTTGAACAATATAAGTTGGCTCTTGAAGGAATCAAACAGGCAGAATTGGCTGGAGAGTCATTCCTAAAGGTACTCAAAGAAGATAAAGTACCATTTGAAAATGTTAAAATCGGCTACTCTCCCTTCTCGAGGACCACTGATACGGCACAAGGGGTGGCATCAGTGGAGATATTTCTTTTGAAGGACCGAGCGCATGGTTGGAGAAGATCTTCGGGAGCGCTTCTTTGGTCCTTCATTCGAACTTAAGTCTCATGATAAATATCCAGATATATGGGCTCTAGATGAGAAGGATCCATTCATGCAGCCTGAAGGTGGAGACAGACACGGGCGGCTTCTTCTTCAGAAAAGGGAGGGCTGAAAGACGGGGACTGCTTGAAGACCAAAAAAAGGAGATCCCAGGATTAAAGACTCAAAAAATAAAGTTGGTTTTGTGACTTCCGTTTGATGATATATATTATTTAAATAATAAAATCAAAGATATTTATAAATAATTTTCTTTACACACAGGTATACGAAGGTCAAAAAAGTTCTACGAAGTTTATTGATAAGGGATGCTGCATTGGCACATAAGGAAGCAATATGTTTGTCTTCATTATTTTATCATTATTCATGTATTTCAATTAGACATTTTATGCTTTTGTTATTTCACTTTATTTACTCCATGAATTTGCACGAAATGTTTTTCTTAGAATAATTATAGATGTATTAGTATATGATTTTGAATGAATTTGGTAAGTTTTCTATTGGAACATTGTTGATTTTTTTTTTTGTGTTTAACTAGAATCAAAAGCTTAGGTTCCGTTTGTTTAATCCTCAATGTCAATTATTTATTTTGAGATAGTTGAAGTTTGAGATTAGATATAAATTTATTTTGATCATTCATCTCTTCATGTGAATAAATGATGCGTTAGTGGTGCAAATATTTTATTCTTAAGCTAATTATCAGTTAAAACATGAATTTAGGTTGTTAAATAAAAATGATTAGAAAGGCGTGTTGGTAAACATTTGTTGAGGTCTTGGTGTGAAATTGGCGCATAAGACCACATAGGCAGTGTTGTTTTATTAAAAATTGATAAGGACTAGGTGAACAACCTCTTTTAGGTGTTGGAGATTAGTGAATAGCGATATCTTTCACTGGTAGGTAAAAAGGATGCATAAAAATCTTGATCCTTATAATTTGAGGTATGCCATTTAGCAAAATTTTATGACCCTCGTATTAGACTCATAATTTAGATCTAACGTTAGTTAATAATAATACCTTCCTAATCACGGGTGCGCATTTATGTGACCCAAATCTAAATCTCAACGAAGTCGAAACGTGTCAAAAGTCACGGGTGCACCGGTGCAACGTGGTTCGAGATACGTTTCCACTGCATTGTAATTCATTTAAAACAATAAACAATAAAAGGGTAATGAGCCCTTAAACAATAAGCGAGACGAGCCTCGCCAAAATAACACGCAAATTGCGGGGCCCTCAACGGACGATTATTACGAAAAATGTTTAGATTCCGGGATGTGCTGTTTAGCGGATTCCACGGCCTTTCCCGAACACAAAACGCGTTAGTATCTTTAGGCGCGTATTTAATAATCTTATCTCCTTAAACTCGAGTGCACATTTATGTGACTCAAATCCAAATCTCAACGGAGTCGAAATGTGTTGACAACCACGGGTGCACCGGTGCGACGTGGTTCGAAATACATTTTCACAACGTTGCAATTCTTTGTTAAAATAATAATAATAATTCTTATAATAATAATAATAATCAAAAGCGGTTAAAAGTTAAAATTTGCACAGAGGTTAATATGTTTTAAAATCAAGTACTTTAGCCAAATATGATAGTTGAGCGACCGTGCTAGAACCACGGAATTCGGGAATGCCTAACACCTTCTCCCGGGTTAACAGAATTCCTTATCCGCATTTCTGGTGCGCAGATTATTAAATAGAGTCAAACCTTTCCTCAATTCAGGATTCAAACCGGTGACTTGTGACACCATAAATCTCACAAGTGGCGACTCCGAATCTCTCAATAAATGAATCCCGTTTTGGTGGTCCTTTAATTGGAAAAAGTTCCGACGACCTTCTCTTGGATATTCGAGACGTTCCAGGCTTATTCGAGGGTAGTGGTTAGCATGGTTGGACAGATCAAGTCGAAACGAATCGAATGGCATTGGTTTGACGGGGATCCTCATTGTTTGGGTGGTCACCGGCGAGGATTCCGGTGACCGGAGTTTAGAAGAATGGTTGGTTTTTCTGGAGTTTCTGGGTGTTTGGGATGAAGAAGAAGGAGAGAGGGGTAATAGAGATGAAGGAGGTGACCGGAGATGGACTCCGACGGCCGCCATGGCCGCCTAGGGTTGAAGGATGAAGGAGACGAGAGAAGTAGAGAGAACATGGGGCGGCTAGGGTTTGGATGCGTGTAAAGAATGGCCGGCCGTTCGGACATAAGCATTATATAGCCGGGGGAGATAAGGTGATCATAGCCGTTCGTTTGATGAAGATCGACGGCTCTGGATGAGCGTTACTAAAACGGCGTCGCATTGGTTGCATATGGAGATCAAATATCTCTTCCGTTGGATCAATTAGATGAACGGCCGTGATCAAATTTTACATCTCAATTAATTAATTAAATCCGCCCCTTTTCTCAACCGTTGGATCCAGCCTGATTGAATGGTGGAGATTGAATCTCACCTTTATCTTTTGAATTAATTTCGGATTACTTCTCGGCCGTTGGATTTGGCTTGATGGACGGATGAGATCACTTGAATCCTAGTGGCCTGGACCGGACTTTTGGGCCAATGCATTTGGGCCATTCAATTCATATCCCTTTTGGCCCAAAGCAATTATACACAATGTATTTCTTTGTATTTTCTGATGTTAATCAATTTTATGTATTTTCTTTTATACTTTTTTTTTTCTTTTTCTTTTATGAAAAATTATAAATCCTAATTTACTATTTACTCTAATTTTCTAATATTTTTTGCAATTTTTCTGCTATTTTTCTTTATTTTCTCCTATTTAAGCTATTTTTAATTTTCTTAAAATCTAACTAATTAAACTAACAAACTAATTACTTAGCCTATTTTTTTTTTTGATTTTCTTCTAATTTCTACTTATTCAAACTCAAAAGTATAGCTAATTCCAAACAAATCAAGTAATTGCACTCAAAAACATATTTATTTTAATTTTGGAATTACTTGCTCGGTGCAAAAATCACGTGCTCACAGCTGCCCCTCTTTGCTCGGGAACACGAAGAGTTTCAGTGCAAAGACAAGTGAGCAGTAATGAGAGATTCAGGGAGCGGGTTTTCAAGCAAGCCCGAGATGCTAGAACAGACCTCGACCGTTGCCACAATTTGATGGCCCGACTGCAAGAACAAATAGACAGGCTCCTAGACCAAGTCACCAACAACGCTCAAAGATTGGGGCGAAAAACCAGCAGATAGAACGGCTACTCAGAGAAAGGGACATGATCAAAGACAGAATTGGGGAAATTGGGCATTATGTCACCATGAAGTGCTTAGCTTGTGAACGAATGCCCCGCGCCGACCTTTTCGCTTCAATTATGGGTTATGTTCACCGGATCATGGAAGAGTTGAGGGGACTGCACAAGGACCTCACACCAAGGCCCGCGGCAAGGCCGGATGATGCCTCGCGGGCCCCCAGGAATTTTAGAGCATTAGATTTTTGATTAAAAATGTATTTTTGAAATGTCGGGTCAAGCTAGTTGGCATTTTTATCTTTACTTTCCCGAGTCAAGCATTTCTTTTATTTTGCTGATTGTTGTAAGACGTGTTTTGTAACTGCAAGGTTTTATTTGATATAAAAGTTACTGAATTTTGCCACAATCTTGTTACCAGAACTACGCTCGGTCTGATTCACGCGGGGACGTGATACGTAAGCAATCCACATAAGATTCGACCACCACTAAAAAGAAAGGAAAAGACACGAAGGTTAATAACAATAAGGCTTTCAAGGATAGTTGAAAAAAAAAGAAAAGAAAAAGAAGAAAAAGAAAAAGAAAAAAAAGAGAAAAGCTGGAATGACGCATGTTACGAGTGCATGTAGAAAGGGTGATTTGGTTAGGTGCATTACATCCAACGTGTTGTAACATATCTGTTAAACTCGGTAAACTAACAAGTTTGTTGCATTTCCAGAAAAGTTTAGCAGTTGGTTTGACAGAATATACTGGCCAGCCACCATTACCGTACTAGATCTAAAGGGCCAATTACAGCAAGTATGTCCAGTTCCGGTAAAAGTCTCGAGGAAGAGAAATCGGAGATGCAAATCATGAAAGAGGAGGTAGAACGGTTGAGACATCAGATAACAGAGATGCACCTAGCCTGGGCTAGGGGACAGTCCTCGCCAAACCTCCCTACTCTCGCCTCAGCGCCGGAACATCCGCCCATCGATCCTTCGACAAGCGCCCCGATCTATCCATACTTTCAGGGGGAAAACCCATATGCCACCCACATTCCACCGACCAAACCAAATCCTCCTCCAGCCACCCCCGTTTTTGTGGCACCTCCACCTGCTCCTCTGCAAAGGCCGGCCAGCGAGCCGCATGTTCAGATCCATGACAACTCTTACTATCCTCCAGAGCCTACTTTAGGGCTCCTGAACCGCAATCACATACCCCTCACTGGGATAATCCGGCAGAACCGGAAAAGTACTTCCAAAGTTCAGAACATGAGGAAGTTATCAGAAAAGTTAAAAGCCTGGAGCAGTCCTTCAGGAACATGCACGGTTTGGGTAACCAGGTCAGTGTCGCTTACAAGGATCTGTGCCCGTTCCCCGACGTCCAATTACCGGCCGGGTTCAAAATGCCTAAGTTTGACCTATACGAGGGGCACGGTGATCCTGTAGCCCACCTCCGAGGGTTTTGTAGTAAAATGAGAGGAGCCGGAGGACGGGATGAGCTGTTGATAGCTTACTTTGGGCAAAGTCTGAGCGGGTCTGCACTGGAATGGTACACAAGACAGGATCCGAGCAGGTGGTACACCTGGGACGATCTAGCACAAGCATTCGCAGGTCATTTTTAGTACAACCTTGAGATCGTCATTGACCGCCTCACATTGCTAAAACTTGAGAAGAAGCCCGGAGAAAGCATTCGGGAATTTGGTTTCCGCTGGACATAGTAGGCAGCAAGGGTTAATCCTTCGAAGAGAGAGGGGGAAATGGTGGACTACTTTATGCGGACTCTAGAGCCAACTTACTTTGGTCACTTGGTGACATCAGTTGGAAAATATTTTAATAAGGAGGTGAAAATGGGCGGTATGATCGAAGAGGGACTTAAGTCCAACAAAATCTCGAGCTATTCGGTGATTAAAGCAACTACTCAAGCTATCCAAAGTGGTACCGGAGGAGTACTCGGGAAAAAGAGGAAAGAGGAAGTCGCGGCAGTCGAGTCCGGGACATGGTTCAGAAACAGAGGCCCCGCACCCCAATATAGCCCGCCCCAGCCTCACCACCAAAATTACTTCCATAATCCATATAACCACCCGCAACATTACTATCCCGCACCTGATCCCCATTTTACTGTTCACCACGCACAGTCCTATTCTGCACCTCCCGTCCATGCACCATGGCGTGCACCAAACCCGCAGAACAATTATCCACCCCCAAGAGCTTATAGAAACCCCTCGGGCGCGAGTTTTCGTCCGAACCAGGCATTCAAAGGCGACAGGGCGCCAAGGCCAAAGACTTTCACTCCCCTGGGGGAGTCTTACACCAGTCTGTTCCACCGGTTGAAGCAAGTAGGGTTGCTAAATCCGGTTGAAGCTAAGCTACCAAACCCTCTTCCGAAGAACCTGGACCATTCAGTAAATTGTGCCTACTGCTCGGGATGTCCGGGACATGATACAGAAAAGTGTTGGAGGTTGAAGACGGCCATCCAGGAGCTCATTGACACTCGCAGGATTGAGGTCCAGACTCCAACAGAGCCCAACATCAACCAAAATCCACTTCCAACTCATCATGAGGCCAACATGATCGAGTTGGTACGGGTAGAAGAAGGAAAGGAGAAAACCTCTCAGACTGTAACGATGATCAAGTCTAGCGGGGTAGGAAGGAGAAAGGGGCCAAGCCTTGAAGAGTCGCCCATTGGCAAGAAGGACGTACAAAGAGGGTTGCAGGAAAGGGAAGTGTGAGCGGAGTACCGGTGAGGCCGGGGGAAGCAAAAATAGTTATACCAGGGGCAGCAACCAAGCCCGTCTTGACGGTAGCAGGCGTTCGAATGGATCCTTTCATCATCAAGCCAGCAATACAGTTGCCAATAACTGATAGCAGAGCTATTCCATGGAATTATGCTCGGATTACAACAACCTACAAAGGAAAGGAAGTGAAAGAGGAAGTTTGCGAAGCGCAAGGTTTGACCCGATCGGGGAGATGTTTTGCCCCTGTGGAATTGAGGAAGATCACTCCGGCGACATTGAAAAAGCCGATAACTGATGAAGAGGCAGAAGAATTCCTGAAAAAGATGAAGCTGCATGACTATTCTGTCTTAGAGCAGTTGAAGAAGACTCCGGCGCAAATATCATTGCTATCTTTGCTGATACATTCTGAAGAACATCGGCAAGCTTTGATGAAAGTTCTGAATGAGGCGCATGTACCTGATAAAATCTCAGTGAGTCATTTGGAGAAGATCACCAATAGGATCTTCGAAGCGAATCGGATCACCTTCACCGATGATGAATTGCCTGAGGAAGGCACCGAGCACAACAAGGATTTATATCTTACAGTAAAGTGTGAGGAGGCGGTGGTTACCAAAGTCCTTGTCGATAACGGGTCCAGTGCTAACATCTGTCCTCTCTCTACACTGGACAAGTTGAAAGTGGACATCGGCAGGATACGCAAGAACATCATATGTGTTCGAGGGTTTGATGGAGGAGGCAAGGCGTCGGTTGGGGACATAGTGTTAATCTTGACAATTGGGCCAGTGGAGTTCACCATGGAGTTCCAGGTGCTGGACATGGTGGTGTCATATAACCTTCTGATAGGGCGACCATGGATCCATGCCGCAAGAGCAGTTCCATCCAGCTTACACCAACTCGTCAAGTTTGAGTGGGACCAACAGGAGATTGTCGTCCATGGAGAGAATGATCTACAGCCAGGCACCATCGTCCCCTTTGTTGAGACAGAAGAAGATGTGGGGCCATGGGTATACCAAATCTGCGATGTGGTATCCGCCAACCGAGTTCCAGAAGGGGAGTGCATTCCCAATGACAGAATAATTACTGCTGGGTTATTGTCCCCAGCAGAGTCGCCAGAGCTGTCACACCTCCTTTTGGCGCGCCCGCTACCCGGGGGTAGAAGCGTAAGGGAGTTTTTTCCAATTTAAGTGACAATGTTCGAAACGGGATTATTCTATTTATTTCATAGTCGCCACTTGGAATAAATTAAGGTGTCCCAAGTCACCGATTTATTTAAATCCCGAATCGAGGAAATTTTCGACTTTCCAAATGAAGTCTGCGAACCAGAAATTCTAAGTAAGGAATTCTGTTGACCCGAGGGAAGGTGTTAGGCACCCCCGGATCCCGTGGTTCTAGCACGGTCGCTTCAATTATTATAAATGGCTAAAAATATCTGATTTTTATATATGTTATCCTATATGCTTTTAATAGACTAAAACAGCTTTTGTTAAAATAGAACTGTACACTTCAAACCTTTAAACGAGAGTCTAATTCTAAGTAAAACGAAAAATATTAACTTTGATGATACTTTGGTTGGTATACATGTTTATTGAAGTTATTTCTCGATTAAATCAAAAAGGCATCGATGCATGAAACGATTCCATTTTTTAGCTAAGATTTGCTACTAAATAATCGGAAATGTATCTAATGCGAATAAAACTTTTAACAAAAGATATGAGCATATATTTTTTAATTTTAATATTTCGCTTATCAATTAGATCGAAAATGTCTGTTCTCCTGTGACCGGCTAAAATAGAATAATTGAAAGTTACAAACTAAATAAAAGCAAACTGACTATTGAATTTCAAAGCTAATTCTAATGACTTGTTGCTAACATATATACTTGAAACTCAACTTATTTTTATCTAAACCATATTCATTGCTGATTTGAACAAGATTCGAACTTTATACTAATTTCAACAAAAGGGTCATATATTAACGAGAGATGTTGAATTAATCTAAAACAAACCGTGACTTAAACATAAAATAATTCAATTATATAAATATACTCTTATACTAACAAATATGTATAGAAAACTTCATCTAATTCTCGAAAAAAAAAATGAATAGACAGTGATCCACATGCTTGAAACCAACAGACATTCTCATTTCCGATTTTTATTAAAGGCTTACACCACAAGGAATTTTGTAGCCGTGTACCTGGAATTCAAAAGCAAAAGAGGAGGTCAGTGATTTGTTCGACAGTGAACGAACAGCAAAACAAAAGCAACAGCAGATCCCAGCAAGAGTATACTAGCAGTTTACAGCAGTGATTCCAAACAACCACAAACACAGCCCAGAAAGTTTGTGAAGAGGAAAACCAAACAGCAACAAACAATATCAACACAAATAGACTTGACCGAGCTTGAGTCAAGCCAAGATTCAAAACATGAAGCTGATCTTTTAAACTCTTAAGAAATAATCTTCAAAATTGATTCCAAAAACAGACTGAAATCGATTTTTTAAGACCCATTTACTGAATAAAATCTTTGTTTTCAGCTTTCTTTGAGAGATTCTCTCTGTGTATGTGCATTCTCTATGTGTTTCTGTTTGTTTCAGTGAGTGTGCATTCTAGTGATCTTTCTGTGGGAGTGTGTCCCCTTATCTCAATGTGTTTCAGCCCCTTTTATAGCCTCCAAATGACAGAAAAGAAGATGAAATATATATTCGTTCTTCTGCTGTATGTGCGTGTGTGTTCAGAGGCTGATATCTGTGAAGAAGAAAGAGAAATCTGGTGGCTAAGGGGGTCCTTTTTTTTTAGCAAATAAAGGTGTTAAGAAGCATCCTCCTCCAATATCTTTCACGTGACTCCCCCCCTTATGTATATCACCCTCCCATGTGCCTTTGATTTTCCAGCTCAAAAAAGCATTCACAAGGGTTTAACACACTAAGAACTATCATGACAACTCTCTGTCCAGTCCTATTTTTAAAATGAAAAGGTGTATTGGCAAGCCTATCCTTTCTTGTTCAAGACATGTGACATAGTTCCCATGTGCACTACACCTCTTAGGCAAACTATTGTTGGCTTTCAGATTTTAAGTTAAAACAACTATCAGTAGTTAACTTATAAACTAAAATCAACCAAACAAACTTAAATCAATTCAACAGTGAATCAACGAATCTCGGCCAATGCCGGATTTGTGGCTCTAGTGTTCTAACAAACGAAACGACGAACCTAATCAACGACATTCGTATAGTTGATTACAACAAACACAATCAATAACACACAATCGATGAACAAAATTTTTTTCATTCTTCAACACTTAAGCCGAGAGAGGAAGAAAAAATGAAGCAAATACGAAACTAAATGTTCAACGACGCTAATCGACGCGAACCTGTATTCAACAACATTGGTAATCAAATAGACAAAACAAGACTTTAGAATCGGCAATTCAATGAAACAGTGATTCTCGGCCAAAGCATAGGAAAGAAGGAAAATGAAGCTAACTAATCGACGACGCTAATCGACGCAAACACACATTCTATATTATTCGATTAGCCGATTACGATATGCGTAATCGACAAACAAATCCGACAAAACAGTGACCAACAATTTCGGACAGCATGTATAAATTCAATATCAAACAACTTAACGATATTAACAACGAATCGAATTCGATTCGCAATCACTCGTTAAACAGCGAAGAACAACAAACAATCAAGTCGACCAAATAAAAGGTCCCAAGAGATGAAGAAGAAAACCGAGAGTTTGATGAAATCACAACAATAATCAATAACAAACGAAGACTAACTAAACGACGAGTATAATTAAACAAAAATAGAGAAGAAAAAGGAAATACCTTGAAACAAAAGAATGGGAATCGGCAGCCTCGGGTCTTGTTCATTCGAGGTCGAAAGGACCTTAATTGAAGTGTTTTCCAAGTGAAAACACGTCAATTAAGGTCTATTAGACCTCAATTTCTGAAAAAATCCGTGAAGAAATCCCTAATTTGAATTTAGGGTTCTTGGACTTCAATTTTGGGGTTCTTTGATTTCCGGTTAGATTTGAACCGAAATAGCCATGGTTAGCTTGTGAGGGAGGTGAGGTGAAGGTGTGGTATTGATTTGGGGTGGTTTGGCATAAATTGGTTTTAAACTCGAATCTTCAATTGAAGATTCGAGGAGATGGGGACTGATTCGAAGTTAACCGTGCTCAGGGTTCGAAAGAGGGGGTCTTGGAGGTGCCATGGTGTTAATTTGGGAGTGATTGGCCTACCGGAACCGCCGTGAGGCGATTTCCGGTAGGCGGAGTATGGCGGAGATGGGCGGCGTTACAGGGGACGACGGGAAAGGGTCGTTTGGGTGAAACGAAAGCGGCAGGGGTTTTGGGGTCTTGGGTATTTTTGTTAGGTTAATTATTTTGTTAATCATGGACCGTTGGATGAAGTATCATCAACGGTCCAGATTGAAAGAAAGGATATGGGGCGGGTTGCATTGGGCCGGTTTGGGAAGATGGTTGGGTTTGGTAGAGTTGGGCTCAATTTTTGGCCCAATTCTGAAATTTTCCTTTTATTTCATTTTATTTGATTTTGTTTTCCTTATTCTACTTTCTAAATTAATTTTTAAATATAAGCAAAAAATTATAAAAATCCTAATTAACTCACAAATAACAAATTGATGCTTAATAAAAAAAAATTATCATACGTTATAAAATAACAAATTAAAACAAAAATTACACAATTAGACACTAAATGGCAAAAAATGCAAAAGATACATAATTTTTGTTATTTTTTCATTTTCGTGAAACCGACTTAATTACTCTAAATCACAAACACGAATTTATATGCAAATGCAAACATTTTGCATTTTATATTGATTTAAATAGAAATGCGCACACAAAAGATACAAATAATAAGAGAAAAATAACACAAAAAATCACGAAAATCACGCTCAAAACAAAACTATTTTTATTTTGCATTTTTGGGAGTAATTCTCATGTAGGGCAAAAATCACGTGCTCACATATATGCCCCTCTTTGCGCGGAAACACGAAGAGTTTTCGTGCAAAGATAAATGAGCAAATACGAGCGATTTTTTGCCCGTTTGAATACTCCGTGGGAAGCATTTTGAAAGGGTTTTGACCGAGCCTTTGCTTCGGGAGGCTTCCTACATATCCTGGGCTAAACAGGAATCAGGTCAATGTAGTTCGGGAAGTTTCGGTAGCCGGGACTACCGTGACTGCTATGATCTTGCTGTTATTGCTGTTGTATGCTATTACCACTACTTTACTGAACTCCTTATTACATTGTGCTAAAAGGAAAACAAGAAGCTAAGCTAGTCTATGGATCATAAGATGAGTTACAAGATTCCTATCTATGATTCTCTTGAAAACTTGATCTTGAATCTTAGCTGATTTGCTGTAGACCTCGATCTGAATCTTGATGCTCCACAAGCTGTACGTGCTCGTTTATTTCCGTAACATTGAGTGAAACGGAGTCGGCGGAGCTTGTTACTTCAATCATTTTCTGAGCAATCCGCGCCTTTGTTTACTCCAACGTCTGAAATCTTTTCTCTCGGTTCTTTTCTTCTTTTCTTCACTCTGGATTGATGTTCCATTTGTAGTTTATCTCGATCCTTGCGTCCTGAGGTCAAACCTATTTAGACAACAAGACAAACAAATGAACGAAATTTTTCTGCCCCAGTTTTTGCTAGAAAAGTTTCGTGAGTTAGTTGTGACACAGAAAGTGATTAAAAAGACTCTTTGAGTAAGAAAATCACAGTTTCACAAATAAACGTTCCACAGCTTCCTGGCCGGGACTTTGAAGAAGAGTTTCACGGCTTTCTGGCCGGAATTCAAATAATGTCTAGCGGTTTTTTGGCCGCAAGACCCTCGGTTTTTTTGGTCGGGGTAAAAATAAATGGCTCCGCAGTTTTCTGAATGGGGGATCCTCGGTTTTCTAATCGGGGATAAAAGTTTCACGGCTTTCTGGCCAGAATCCAAAAAATGTCTAGCGGTTTTTTGGCCGCAAGACCCTCGGTTTTTTTTTTTGCCAAAAGTAAATGGCTCCGCAGTTTTCTGACTGGGAGATCCTCGGTTTTCTGACCGGGATAAAAGTTTCACGGCTTTCTGGCCGGAATTCAAACAATATCTAACGGTTTTTTGGCCGTCGGATCCTCGGTTTTTTGGCCGGGGTAAAAGTAAATGGCTCCGCAGTTTTCTGACTGGGGAGATCCTCGGTTTTCTGACCGGGATAAAAGTTTCACGGCTTTCTGGCCGGAATTCAAACAATATCTAACGGTTTTTTGGTCGTCAGATCCTCGGTTTTTTGGCCGGGGTAAAAGTAAATGGCTCCGCAGTTTTCTCACTGGGAGATCCTCGGTTTTCTGACTGGAGATAAAAGTTTCACGGCTTTCCGGCCGGAATTCAAACAATATCGAACGGTTTTTTGGCCGTTAGATCCTCGGTATTTTGGCCGGGGTAAAAGTAAATGGCTCCGCAGTTTTCTGACTGGGAGATCCTCGATTTTCTGACCGGGGATAAATGTTTCATGGCTTTCTGGCCGGAATTCAAACAATATCTAACGGTTTTTGGGCCGTCAGATCCTCGGTTTTTTGGTCGGGGTAAAAGTAAATGGCTCCGCAGTTTTCTGACTGGGAGATCCTCGATTTTCTGACCGGAGATAAAAGTTTCACGGCTTTCTGGCCGGAATTCAAACAATATCTAACGATTTTGGCCGTCAGATCCTCGGTTTTTTGGCCGGGGTAAAAATAAATGGCTCCGCAGTTTTCTGACCTGGAGATCCTCGGTTTTCTGACCGGGATAAAAGTTTCGCGGCTTTCTGGCCGGAATTCAAACAATATCTAACGGTTTTTTTGGCCGTCAGATCCTCGGTTTTTTCGGCCGGGGTAAAAGTAAATGGCTCCGCAGTTTTCTGACTGGGAGATCCTCGGTTTCTCGACCGGGATAAAAGTTTCACGGCTTTCTGGCCGGAATTCAAACAATATCTAACGGTTTTTGGCCGTCGGATCCTCGGCTTTTGGCCGGGTAAAAGTAAATGGCTCCGCGATTTTGACGGGAGATCCTCGGTTTTCGACCGGGATAAAAGTTTCACGGCTTTCGGTCGAATTCAAACAATATCTAACGGCTTTTGGCCGTCGGATCCTCGGTTTTTTGGCCGGGGTAAAAGTAAATGGTTCCGCAGTTTTCCGACTGGGGAGATCCTCGGTTTTCTGACCGGATAAAAGTTTCACGGCTTTCTGGCCGGAATTCAAACAATGTCTAACGGTTTGGGGTCCAAACAGATATTGGACTGATATGATTTGATTCTCTTTTCGGAGTTTTCATTTTCTTTTCTTTCATTTTTTTTTTTTTTTTTTTTTGGCCTTCTTTTAGGCGTTCTTTTTAACAAATGCATAGGATAAACCTCTAAAAAGAAACTTACCTTTTTATGTGTTTTCCTTGTTCCAAAGCCATTTCAAAGCTTGCGTATTTCACTTGTTCGAGTTGTACTTTCTTCTTGCACAATTAAACAGACCTGCTTTCAACAAAGAACATTTTATCAGTTGAAAAAGTGGTTGGCTTTGCGGCCTTGGTTATCTTCATGGCTTGATCGTTTCCCCGTTTCCATTGAGAAGTTTGCTACCAATTGTCTTTGGGATGACTTCCTTTCGAACTGACCGGGTTCATTCCCGGAATTCCATGGGGATTTTCCGTGTAGGTTCTATCCTTCTGCCTTATTCTGTCTCTTTCAAGACCTTAACCTTTGATTTCCGTTTCCTTTCTAAAACTCTTTTCTTTTGGAAACAATCGATCATTACGATCCAATCGTGGATTGTAACAATACACCACTGAGGCTGTTTTTCTTTTCTTCTTCACCAGGCGGAGTCCTGTAAAACTGGTCCTGTCACCTTCCTTTGTAATAGTTTCAGAATTTAAAATTAAACCGAAAGGGATTCAAAGAAGAAGAATGAATCAAAGAATAGAAAAACGTATCAAAGATAGAGGAGTCCCTTTCGGGGGAAAAAAGAAGGACTTATCTGAGGTATATGCTGACTTTAACCAACATGACATGCTCATCGGACTAGATGCTTGATCGTCACAAAACTCCCATTTTCTTATGAACCAAAACGGGTCTATATTTCCGAGCTAAGGAGCCGTGCCAGGACCTCTCATGGTGAAACAAACTTTTCGGTTGATAGCGCCCTTTGCGGGTTTTCGCCAATCAACCTCTCTCATTTCTCTTCTTACCATCGCCAGATAGCACTCTTTGCGAGTTTTTACCAACAGGCTCTCTCATTTTGTATTTCTCTACTTCCATCGTCTTATGGTGCCCGAAGGTTTTCACCAATAAGACTCTCTCATTTTATTTCTTTTCATTCCAGGAACCTCGGATCGCAACAATGATGTTCTCACAATTTCCAATCGATCTCGAAGGACTTGTACTCGGTTCGGGTAACAAGAATTGTAAACAAAATTACAACTTTGGAATCATCTTGACGGATCTTAAACCGAATCAAAATATCATCTGCCCCAGTTTCATTTTTGGGAAAACCGGGATTTTTGTTTTGGTGTGACTGAACCTCAGGGAGAGGTTGCCTACGTATCCTTTCGGAATCAAGTCAGAACGTAGTTCAGGAACTTTGTTTTTTTTTTTTTTTTTTTTTTTTTTTTTTTTTTTTTTGGTTTGGTTTGGATTCCAAAGAGGGTAGCCAAAGAAAAGTAACCGGCTCAAAGGGTTTACAAAATGGTTGGTAGTGTTTGGGTAACGGGAATAAAAGCCTTCAATCATTTCGACTTGTGAGGACCTCATTGAAACAAGTTCATACATAATACCTTTTCACAGCATCTGCATTCACAGCCGTTTCAGGATCTTTTCCTTCCATGTCTCCCAAGTATAACGCTCCTCTTGGCAGTATCTTCCTAATGATGTATGGTCCTTTCCAATTAGGAGCGAATTTTCCTTTCGCTTCCTCATGATGTGGAAGAATGCGTCTTAAAACCAACTGACCTACTTCGAAATTTCTCGGTCGTACTTTCTTGTTGTAAGCACGAGCCATTCTCTGTTGGTACAATTGTCCATGACAGACCGCAGCCATTCGCTTTTCATCGATCAAAGTTAATTGCTCCAAACGAGTCTTAACCCACTCGCTATCTTCAATCTCTGCTTCAACAATCGTACGAAGTGAAGGAATTTCTACCTCTGCCGGTATCACGGCCTCGGTTCCATAGACTAGCAGGTGTCACACCTCCCTTTTTACTACCCCGTACATGCGTAAGGTGTTTAAATACACTTGTAGGGTATACCCCGACGCTCAATTACCCGAGATGGATAAAATAACGTAAGGGAACCGTTGGCTTTGGGCCGATAAGGGGTGGAGTTCCTATGCGTTATTTTGAATTGCTCGCATATTTCTTCCATCAAATGACTGTTCAAATTCGCAACATTGTCCGTGATGATAGTTGCGGGTATACCAAAACGACAGATAAGATTTGAGTGTACAAAATCCACCACCGCTTTCTTGGTGACTGATTTGAGAGTGACGGCTTCGACCCATTTTGTGAAAGTAATCGATAGCCACCAATATGAATCGGTGTCTGTTTGAAGCTTTCGGCTCAATCGGGCCGATGACATCCATTCCCTAAGCGACAAATGGCCACGGCGCTGACATAGGATGCAGCTCAGTTGGAGGTGCATGAATCAGATCTCCATGTACCTGACATTGATGGCATTTTCGGACAAAACCGAAACAATCTTTCTCCATGGTCATCCAATAATAACTTGCTCGAAGGATTTTCTTGGCTAAGACATACCCATTCATATGAGGTCCGCATACTCCTGCATGTACTTCGTGCATGATTCTTCCTGCTTCTTCGGCATCAACACACCTTAAAAGGTTAAGATCTGGGGTTCTTTTGTACATGACCTCGCCGCTCAAAAAGAAACCACCCGCATGTCTCCTAATGGTCCTCTTTTGATCTCCAGTAGCATGTTCTGGGTATTCTTGCGTTTTCAGAAATCTCCCGATATCGTAATACCATGGCTTGACGCTCGGTCCTTCTTCGATTGCATTGCAATAACCGTGGCTTTCCCTGATTTGAATTTCCAAGGGATTGACATGGGCGTTGCCCGGATAAGGTAGCATTGAAGCTAAAGTGGCAAGTGCATCGGCTAGTTCATTGTGACATCGTGGGATATACCTGAACTCTATCGATGCAAATCGCTTGCCAAGAATATTCACGTGCTGTCGGTAAGGGAGGAGTTTAACGTCCCGAGTTTCCCATTCACCTTGAGATTGTTTGATAATTAGATCCGAATCTCCCATGATCAACAAATCTTCGACGCCCTGATCAATTGCCATGTTCATGCCCATGATACAAGCTTCATACTCAGCCGTATTGTTCGTGCAGAAGAAACGGAGCCTAGCCGTGGCCGGATAATGCTGACCAGCAGGAGAGATCAAGATTGTCCCAATCCCTACACCTTTAGCGTTTACCGCCCCATCGAAAAACATTTTCCAAGCATGTCTGTCTTCCGAAACAATTTCTGTCGTATTTATCTCTTCATCAGGAAAGTAGGTATTCAATGGTTGATACTCTTCGTCGATCGGGTTCTCGGCCAAATGGTCTGCCAATGCTTGGGCCTTCATTGCCGTGCGAGTGACATAGACTATGTCAAACTCGGTGAGCAGGATTTGCCACTTTGCCAATCTTCCGGTGGGCATCGGTTTCTGGAATATATACTTCAAAGGATCCAACCGAGTAATGAGGTGAGTCGTGTGGGCTTGGAGGTAGTGTCTCAATTTCTGAGCGACCCAAGTTAAAGCACAACACGTTCTTTCCAGCAAAGTGTACTTGACCTCATAACTAGTGAATTTCTTGCTCGGGTAGTAAATCGCATGCTCTTTCTTCTCTGCTGCATCACGTTGTCCGAGAACACAACCAAAAGAGTTTTCTAAGACTGTTAAATACAAGAAAAGAGGTCTCCCTGGCTCTGGCGGGACTAAGACCGGAGGGTTTGACAAATATTCTTTGATCTTGTCAAAAGCTTCTTGGCATTCAGTTGTCCATTTGATTGCAGCGTCTTTCTTCAACAACTTGAATATGGGTTCACATGTGGAATTCAACTGAGCGATGAACCTACTGATGTAGTTCAGTCGGCCTAGAAGACTCATTACATCTTTCTTTGTTCTGGGGGGAGGTAAATCCCGGATGGATTTTATCTTTGTGGGATCTAATTCAATACCTCTTCTACTGACTATGAAACCCAAAAGTTTACCTGACGGGACTCCAAAAGCGCATTTGGCCGGATTCAGTTTCAAATCGTATTTCCGCAACCTCTCAAAGAATTTCCTCAAGTCTCGCACATGATCGCCTTGAGTTCTGGATTTGATGATCACATCGTCTACGTACACCTCTATTTCCTGATGCATCATGTCATGGAAAATGGCAATCATAGCTCTCATGTACGTCGCTCCTGCATTTTTCAAGCCGAACGGCATGACTCTGTAACAGTAAGTCCCCCAAGGTGTGGTAAAAGCAGTCTTCTCGGCGTCCTCTTCATCCATCAACACTTGATGATAGCCCGCATAACAATCCACAAACGACTGTATCTCATGTTTGGCACAGTTATCAACAAGGATGTGGATGTTCGGTAAAGGAAAGTTATCTTTAGGACTCGCTTTATTCAAATCTCGGTAGTCAACACATACTCGAGTTTTTCCATCTTTCTTTGGCACGGGCACAACATTAGCCAACCACGTGGTGTATTGTACCACTCGAATTACCCTCGTTTTCAACTGCTTAGTGATTTCTTCTTTGATTTTATCACTGATGTCAGTCTTGAACTTTCTTTGCTTCTGTTGCACTGGGCGACAGTCAGGGTAGATTGGTAATTTGTGCACCACTAGATCAGCTCCTAATCCCGGCATGTCATCGTAAGACCAAGCAAACACGTCTTTAAATTCAAACAAGAGTTGGATTATTGCATCTCGTGTTTTCTCATCTGTGTGGATGCTTATCTTGGTCTCTCGGACCTCTTCATCAGTTCCCAAATTAACCGGTTCGGTGTCATTCAAATTTGGCTTAGGTTTATTCTCGAAATGTTCCAATTCTCGATTTATTTCCCTAAAAGCCTCATCTTCATCGTATTCCGGTTCTTGGTTCATTATTTCCAGATTAGGTGGCGTGTTCGGATTTGAGCATGAGTTCCGCAAGCATGTCATGTTATTTAAAGCCGCATTATTAGGACTGAAAAGGAAGAATAAATAACAAAATTAGAAAGAGTGCAAAAGTAAGGAAATATTTATTTTATTTTCTTGGAATTTTCTGAAAACAAACAAAATTACATCGGAGAAACCAAAAATACAAGAAAACAAAGAAAAACATCCAAGCTACATCCTGAAGTAACTTGTGATGAAGGAAAAACGACAGGACAAATCTACCGGAACTCCCGCCTGATTGGGAAGGGTGTGGCTTTCCAATTTTGCAATTTAGCTTCAGGGCCCACATACAGCACCTCAGCGGTGCTTGTTCCTTCTCCCGATTGGACCATATTAACATCATAGAGCATTTGCCTCATGGCCCCACATATGTCTTCAATTTCCTCCGCTGTAAAGACCTCGTCTTCTTCTTCTTCACTGTACCTTGGTCGGACAAAAGTTTGGTACAGATGTGGCAATGGTTGCGGCAAAACCCATCCTTTCTCCTTTCTCTTGTTGGCCCATCTCTCGTCTTCAGGGGTTGGGCGAAAGCCCACTCCGAAAAACTTTTCAGCTACAGGTAAAGTTATCAGCTTCGGAACTCCTTGTAGGGACTTTCCCAAACCTTTTCCTGGTTGGAAGCCATGTTTAATCATTTCTTTTGCCACCATGATGGAGGCATTAGACAAAAAAGGTTGGGGGAGAGGGTTCCCTTCTTCGTGTTGATCTGCCAACACAATCTCGAAAGCTTGATAGACAATGTTTTCGCTTCCCGCTTCCACTTCCAAGCAAGGTATGGATGGATCTCGGTAAATTGATTGCTCATCTTCCCCGTGGACCACGATCTCTTGTCCCTTGTGCTCAAATTTCAACATCCGATGGAGGGTAGAGGGCACAGCTCCGGCCGCATGAATCCATGGTCTCCCTAGAAGAAAATTGTAAGAAGTGTCCATATCCAAGACTTGGAATGTCACTTCGAAGTCCACCGGGCCGATGGTCATAATCACATCAATCTCTCCGACAATATCTCTTTTCACACCATCGAAGGCTCGCACACATATGTTGTTAGGACGAATCCTTTCAGCTCCGATTCCTATACGGCCTAGAAGTGGAAAGTGGGCATATGTCTACCCCCGAACCCCCGTCAACCATGACCCTCTTCATATAGTAGCCTTCGCTTTTGACAATCAAATGCAAAGCTTTGTTGTGGGCGGCACCCTCCAAAGGCAAATCAGCTTTACTGAAGGAAATCTGATTGATCGCGAAGAATCTTTCTGTCATTCTTTCAAGTTGTTCGGATGAAGTCTCAATAGGCACGTATGCCTCATTCAAGGCTTTTAGCAAAACCTTTTGATGTTCAGTAGACTTCATTAGAAGGGACAACATCGACACCTGCTCTGGGCATTTACGCAGTTGGTCTATCACCTCATAATCAGGCATTTGCATCTTTTGAAAAAAGACTTCTGCCTCTTCAGCACTTACAGGTTTCTTCGACGGAAACGCCTTTGTGTGGCGTTATTTACCTCCTGTGTGTTTAAGTACTTCTGTCCTAAGACACTCTCAGATGAATTTCCCACGATCTCTTTCCCTTTGCGCATAACAAGTGTTCGTTGGTAGCTCAGGGTACTGCGGATGGATCTGTCATTGGTTTTTGTTGCACGCGTGCAATAACCACAGGTTCATCTGGTTTTCGGGCCACATAAGTTCCCTTTGGTACATACATTGATGTTTCTCTCTTTAAATGGAACTTCTTGGGGGCACCTATGGACAATGGTTTTTCCACTCTACCTCGTGGGAGGTAAAGGACTCCGCCCTTCCGAGACGATGCTTTCAATTCAATCGTCTTTTCGGATTTGGTTTCAAGAGCTTCAACCTTTTTCCCCATTTTCTCTTGTTTCGGGGTAGCCTCAGGACGCTTCTCTATGTTGGCGATGGCGATTATCGCTTTCAAAGCTGGGTCAAATTCTTTGTCGTCACAAATCATCCCAATCACCGGTCCGTTGTTGTGGGCTGGTAATGGGTTGTTTGTCACATTTGGGATGTCTTCATCCGCGAAGACGATCCTCCCTTGATTGATCAATTCTTGCACTGCCTTCTTTAACGTCCAACAATTGTCAGTACTGTGTCCTTCAACACATGAATGATATGCACAGTATATCCCCCTCTGGTAGGCAGGAGAGTCTGGATTCTGCCTGTTCTGCGGAACAAGCTGCAATAGGTTTTCTTGCCTGAGTTTTGGGAAAAGAGTGGAATACGGCTCCCCAATCGGTGTAAAGCTCGTTTTGGGTTGCTCGCGGTGGCGAGCGTTATTTGGCCGTGGATTATACTGGTTTGGGTAAGGAGGTTGGTTTCTCTGGAATGGAGGTGGATTCCTGTTGGCTGGTGGCTGTGGCCGTGCCTGAGGTTGAATGTTCATGACCGCATAGGGTGGAGGCGGAGGAGCATAAGCCATGCCGTGATGTGGATAATAATGTTGGGGGACCCTGTCGGAGAATACCTGCCTTGAGGTTCGATATCTCCTGTCTTCTACCGCTGCCATAGCAGATTCTTCTTTCTTCTTGCTTCGGGGCATCCCTCCAGACCCGCCTTGAATGGCTTGGGAAGTTGCCCGAATGGCCGCTTGGCTCAAAATTCGCCCTGTTTTCAAGCCACTTTCTACCATCTCTCCGATCTTGATAGCTTCGGCAAAAGGTTTTCCCATTGCCGACATCATATTTTGGAAGTAATCGGGCTCTTGAGCTTGGAGAAAAGTCGTGACCATTTCAATTTCGTCCATGGGGGTTTCACCCTGGACGCTTGCTCTCGCCACTTGATGGCATATTCTCTGAAGCTTTCTGAGGGCTTCTTTTTTAAGTTCGATAGAGAATTCCCGTCCGGCGCAATATCGATGTTGTATTGGAATTGTTTTACAAAATCTCTGGCCAGATCATCCCAGATGTGCCATCGAGATATGTCTTGATCCATGTACCATTCCGATGCTATTCCGATCAAACTCTCTCCAAAGTACGCCATCAACAATTCTTCTTTGCCGCCGGCACCCCTCAATTGATTGCAGTATTTCTTCAAATGAGCAATGGGGTCGCCATGTCCGTTGTACTTTTCGAACTTTGGTGTCTTAAAACCTGATGGCAAATGGACGTGCGGGAACATGCACAGATCGGCGTAAGATACACTCTTCTGTCCACTCGGACCTTGCATGTTCTTAAAGCTTTGTTCCAAACTCCTCATTCTTTTTGCCATCTCCTCCTGCTCGGGGGTCTTTGGATTTTGGCTCGGTAGGAACTCATATCGGGGTGGCTGAGAATATGTATTGGCTGCAACCTGGGTATGGTCCCGTGTGAGCGGTGGTGCTGGGAATGTAAAGGATGAGGAGTCGAAGAATGGAGTATGTGCGGTGGGGTGCGTTGTGATTGGAACTGGCAATTCAACGGACGTTCTTGCAGATGTATCATGTGGTGCTACCCGAGGATGGGATGTGGAGGGTGATTCAGAGAGGTTTGTAGCATTGGAATACCCGAACAGAGTAGGCGGGTAATTGATGGGGGTATTTGAAATACCGCTTGACCTGAGAAGAATTTCAGGGAACCCAGGGACCAGACTCGGGGGCTCTTTCCCGTTGTTCCAATCGTCCAACATCTCGAGCATGCGGCAACGCAGCATTCTATTCTCTTCCAAAGCTGCCGACTCGGTAGCCGGGATGGTTGTCAATGAGCTTTCCTCTGAAACGGGAATGGTTGCTAAAGGCATTTCTGAAGACATGTCGGCACCCTTTTTGATCTAGTAAAATAGGAATGAGTACTTTCAGGCTGCCGAACTTTTCCTTTGGACCTTGTGAAGTACGAATGTGGTGCCAGATTACCGCAAAGTCAACCACTTTTACTAAAACCTGGATTTTGGCAAACAAACGGTTAGTCTGAAACAACATAACAGATAAGTAATCTCACGTTGGGTGTGATGCACTTATACAGGTGACAATGTTGCTACATGTATTCGCTTGCGATGCGTCATTCCGGTTTGTATCGATCTTCTTTTTCTCTTAACTTCTTTCCCCCCCCCCTTTTTTTCATTTTTATTTTTATTTATTTATTTTTTAGTGATGGTCGAATCTTATGTGGATTGCCTACGTATCATGTCCCCGCATGAATCAGACCGAGCGTAGTTCGGAAAATCGGAAATTGAGTAAATCAACTAATTCTTGAAAGAAATGCTTTAAAAGAAGAAAGGAAAATATATTCATATTTTTATTTATTTATTTATTTATTTATTTATTTATTTATTTTTATTTTTTTAAAAGACATGGTTTCGCAGACACGACCTTTCAGCACCTCGGGGACGAGGATGTCGTGTTTAGCTAATTGACCAAAAATCCTAAAAAAAAAAAGTGGCCGTTTATGCAAAGTCAGCCTTTCGGCGTCCCTCTCGGGAACATTCGACCATTTTTGGCAAAAACGGCATCACCTGACTTATTTATGACAAAAATTAAAATTTAGATTTTTTTTTTTATTTTTTTTTTTTATTTTTTTTATTTTTCAAATCAAATTAAAAAAAAATCTGGTATTGCAAATACGGCCTTTCAGCGCCTCGGGGACGAAGATTATAAGGCTGTGATGGTCAATCGACCAAAAATCTACAAAACGACCCAAAAGTGGCCGTTTATGCAAAATCAACCTTTCGCCGTCCCTTTCGGGTACATTCGGCTATTTTTGAAAACGGCATCACTCAACATATTTACAACGAAAAAATCAATTTCGATATTTTTTGGTTATTTTTGGAAAAGGGGAGGTTGGACCCGATGAAGGTTGCCTACGTATCTCACACCGTGTGAGAATCAAACCAGCGTAGTTCGGTAATAAAAGAACTAAATCATTTTAAGAAAAGAAAACAAACTATTTTTTAAACAGCATTTCTAAAACAAATTATTTTCAAAGGAACTAAGAAAATTTATTCGTAAAATTAAGAAAATTTATTTGGAATTTGGAATTTTTTTTTTTTACATTTTTCAAAATTTATTTTCAAAGAACTAACTATTTTCCATAAAACTATTTTGACTCTATACCCTCACGTTTTCCACTTCTTCCTTTCTCTTTTTATTTTTATTTTTTTGTTTTTATTTTTATTTTTATTTTTATTTTTTTATATTTTTTAATAACAAACCGGTCAGCATGCAGGATCGAAACAAATAAATGCACGGACAAAGATGCATCAAGTCGGTCTTTTATTTCAGGTACACCTGTCCTAGACAGGCCCAACCCCTGTGTTGAGCCTCCTAAGTCAAATATGCACATGATGCAAATAAACGTTCCTATCGGGGATCCGGCATAAGGTTTTGTTATTCTAAGTCATCATCCTGTTGGAAAAGTGTCTAGACTGGCTTTAACTCGAGCGGACAACTCGAGCCGAAGAGTGTCGGTGCACCGGTAGCATGGCTTTCGGCTTAATTGACAAAACTCTCCGCCTAAACATGTGTGACTACAAAATCCTTCACCGGGTGCCAAGCACCACGGCTATCTTGAGAAAAACGGGCTATGTCCAGCAAATGCCCGATATTATATTTCAAAAGACTCAGAAGAGGAAAAATGGGTATCGGCACAATTTATATACAATTCACAAAATATCAAAGCGGTAAAAGCAACATTTAACACATTAATACAAACATATAATAAAATCAGATAATAAATAAGCCAAATACAACAATTATTCAAAGCTCGAATTCTTAAACCCTGAACCAGTAGTTCTGGGTTCTTATCCCCAGCAGAGTCGCCAGAGCTGTCACACCTCCTTTTGGCGCGCCCGCTACCCGGGGGTAGGAGCGCAAGGGAGTTTTTCCAATTTAAGTGACAATGTTCGAAACGGGATTATTCTATTTATTTCAGAGTCGCCACTTGGAATAAATTATGGTGTCCCAAGTCACCGATTTATTTAAATCCCGAATCGAGGAAAATTACGACTTTTCAAATGAAGTCCGCGGACCAGAAATTCTAAGTAAGGAATTCTGTTGACCCGAGGGAAGGTGTTAGGCACCCCCGGATCCCGTGGTTCTAGCACGGTCGCTTTAATTATTATAAATGGCTAAAAATATCTGATTTTTATATATGTTATCCTATATGCTTTTAATAGACTAAAACAGCTTTTGTTAAAATAGAACTGTACACTTCAAACCTTTAAACGAGAGTCTAATTCTAAGTAAAACGAAAAATATTAACTTTGATGATACTTTGGTTGGTATACATGTTTATTGAAGTTATTTCTCGATTAAATCAAAAAGGCATCGATGCATGAAACGATTCCATTTTTTAGCTAAGATTTGCTACTAAATAATCGGAAATGTATCTAATGCGAATAAAACTTTTAACAAAAGATATGAGCATATATTTTTTAATTTTAATATTTCGCTTATCAATTAGATCGAAAATGTCTGTTCTCCTGTGACCGGCTAAAATAGAATAATTGAAAGTTACAAACTAAATAAAAGCAAACTGACTATTGAATTTCAAAGCTAATTCTAATGACTTGTTGCTAACATATATACTTGAAACTCAACTTATTTTTATCTAAACCATATTCATTGCTGATTTGAACAAGATTCGAACTTTATACTAATTTCAACAAAAGGGTCATATATTAACGAGAGATGTTGAATTAATCTAAAACAAACCGTGACTTAAACATAAAATAATTCAATTATATAAATATACTCTTATACTAACAAATATGTATAGAAAACTTCATCTAATTCTCGAAAAAAAAATGAATAGACAGTGATCCACATGCTTGAAACCAACAGACATTCTCATTTCCGATTTTTATTAAAGGCTTACACCACAAGGAATTTTGTAGCCGTGTACCTAAATTTAAAAGCAAAAGAGGAGGTCAGTGATTTGTTCGACAGTGAACGAACAGCAAAACAAAAGCAACAGCAGATCCCAGCAAGAGTATACTAGCAGTTTACAGCAGTGATTCCAAACAACCACAAACACAGCCCAGAAAGTTTGTGAAGAGGAAAACCAAACAGCAACAAACAATATCAACACAAATAGACTTGACCGAGCTTGAGTCAAGCCAAGATTCAAAACATGAAGCTGATCTTTTAAACTCTTAAGAAATAATCTTCAAAATTGATTCCAAAAACAGACTGAAATCGATTTTTTAAGACCCATTTACTGAATAAAATCTTTGTTTTCAGCTTTCTTTGAGAGATTCTCTCTGTGTATGTGCATTCTCTATGTGTTTCTGTTTGTTTCAGTGAGTGTGCATTCTAGTGATCTTTCTGTGGGAGTGTGTCCCCTTATCTCAATGTGTTTGTGTGTGTGAAAACAGTGTGTGTGCAAACAGTGTGTGTGTGAAAACAGTGTGTATATCAGAAGAGTATATCACTGTATGTGTGTGTGTGTTCACTGTATATCACTGTTGTTTGTGTGTATGTTCACTGTTCTCAAACGTGTGCTCTCTGTATTTTGTGTGTGTTATAGGCCAAAAACAATCATCAAAACCTATCAAATATTCCTTGCACATGCCCCTCTTTGAACCTCTAAATCACCCTCCCATGTGCCTTTGATTTTCCAGCTCAAAAAAGCATTCACAAGGGTTTAACACACTAAGAACTATCATGACAACTCTCTGTCCAGTCCTATTTTTAAAATGAAAAGGTGTATTGGCAAGCCTATCCTTTCTTGTTCAAGACATGTGACATAGTTCCCATGTGCACTACACCTCTTAGGCAAACTATTGTTGGCTTTCAGATTTTAAGTTAAAACAACTATCAGTAGTTAACTTATAAACTAAAATCAACCAAACAAACTTAAATCAATTCAACAGTGAATCAACGAATCTCGGCCAATGCCGGATTTGTGGCTCTAGTGTTCTAACAAACGAAACGACGAACCTAATCAACGACATTCGTATAGTTGATTACAACAAACACAATCAATAACACACAATCGATGAACAAAATTTTTTTCATTCTTCAACACTTAAGCCGAGAGAGGAAGAAAAAATGAAGCAAATACGAAACTAAATGTTCAACGACGCTAATCGACGCGAACCTGTATTCAACAACATTGGTAATCAAATAGACAAAACAAGACTTTAGAATCGGCAATTCAATGAAACAGTGATTCTCGGCCAAAGCATAGGAAAGAAGGAAAATGAAGCTAACTAATCGACGACGCTAATCGACGCAAACACACATTCTATATTATTCGATTAGCCGATTACGATATGCGTAATCGACAAACAAATCCGACAAAACAGTGACCAACAATTTCGGACAGCATGTATAAATTCAATATCAAACAACTTAACGATATTAACAACGAATCGAATTCGATTCGCAATCACTCGTTAAACAGCGAAGAACAACAAACAATCAAGTCGACCAAATAAAAGGTCCCAAGAGATGAAGAAGAAAACCGAGAGTTTGATGAAATCACAACAATAATCAATAACAAACGAAGACTAACTAAACGACGAGTATAATTAAACAAAAATAGAGAAGAAAAAAGGAAATACCTTGAAACAAAAGAAAAATGGAAATCGGCAGCCTCGGGTCTTGTTCATTCGAGGTCGAAAGGACCTTAATTGAAATGTTTTCCAAGTGAAAACATGTCAATTAAGGTCTATTAGACCTCAATCTCCGAAAAAATCCCGTGAAGAAATCCCTAATTTGAATTTAGGGTTCTTGGACTTCGATTTTGGGGTTCTTTGATTTCCGGTTAGATTTGAGCCGAAATAGCCATGGTTAGCTTGTGAGGGAGGTGAGGTGAAGGTGTGGTATTGATTTGGGGTGGTTTGGCATGGGTTGAAATTTAATTCGAATCTTTGATTGAAAATTCGAGAGATTGTGGCGAGATTCGAAGTTAACCGTGCTCAGGGTTCGAAAGAGGGGGTCTTGGAGGTGCCATGGTGTTAATTTGGGAGTGATTGGCCTACCGGAACCGCCGTGAGGCGATTTCCGGTAGGCGGAGTATGGCGGAGATGGGCGGCGTTACAGGGGACGACGGGAAAGGGTCGTTTGGGTGAAACGAAAGCGGCAGGGGTTTTGGGGTCTTGGGTATTTTTGTTAGGTTAATTATTTTGTTAATCATGGACCGTTGGATGAAGTATCATCAACGGTCCAGATTGAAAGAAAGGATATGGGGCGGGTTGCATTGGGCCGGTTTGGGAAGATGGTTGGGTTTGGTAGAGTTGGGCTCAATTTTTGGCCCAATTCTGAAATTTTCCTTTTATTTCATTTTATTTGATTTTGTTTTCCTTATTCTACTTTCTAAATTAATTTTTAAATATAAGCAAAAAATTATAAAAATCCTAATTAACTCACAAATAACAAATTGATGCTTAATAAAAAAAAAATTATCATACGTTATAAAATAACAAATTAAAACAAAAATTACACAATTAGACACTAAATGGCAAAAAATGCAAAAGATACATAATTTTTGTTATTTTTTCATTTTCGTGAAACCGACTTAATTACTCTAAATCACAAACACGAATTTATATGCAAATGCAAACATTTTGCATTTTATATTGATTTAAATAGAAATGCGCACACAAAAGATACAAATAATAAGAGAAAAATAACACAAAAAATCACGAAAATCACGCTCAAAACAAAACTATTTTTATTTTGCATTTTTGGGAGTAATTCTCATGTAGGGCAAAAATCACGTGCTCACAGATGATATGAAATCAATTGTGTATAGATACGGTTGGATTGGAATCATTCAACCGGTAGCTATGGTCGAAAACGTAGGAACCTTCAGCTTGGGATTCAAGCCAACATCAGAGGACATCCAGCGAGCCAAGAGGAATAACCAGAAGACATGGGTGCTCCCGAAGCCTGTTCCACGCCTTTCCCGATCTTTTGTCAGGTCCGGAGTAAGAGGACATCCGACGACAAAGATTCCCGGTCCTATGGTTAGGCCAGACGAAGAGTTCTTAAGAAAGTTCGAGGACCTATTCGCGGATGTATGTATGCTCGAGGATGGTGAAGGATCCAGCCATGCCGAGATACAGTTTGTGGGACCAAAAGCAAAACTGAATAATTGGAAGGCTACTCCTCTCCTTGTCCGGAAGGAGTCTTGGTAGTTTGTTTTGGATTGTTTTCTTTCGAAATTTTGTGTTGGGGGTTGTCCCCGGAGTAAAATCCGTTTGTTTTAGTTCATTTCGATTTGAGTTTGCAAGTTTGTTTTTCCTTGTACTGTTCCCATTAATGAAATTTTGTTCCCTGCGTGTCTAATTTTGTTTATTTTCCTTCTTTTTACTTTTCTGAACAGCCTTCTTTCAACTGATCTTAATGATATGGCATGCTTAAAGATTAATCAACCCAGTCTAGAAAGTCAATCGGGTTTGGAAATAATAACGCATGAAATAAGAAGTGACGAGAGTGAGTCGGAATACGGCGATGACGAAGCCGTAGAAGAAATCGGTGAAGAATTAAGTCACTTCGAGGAAAAACCCAAACCAAATTTAAATGATACTGAGGCCGTTAATCTGGGGAACACAGATGACTTCAAAGAAACCAGGATAAGTGTCCATATTGAACCAAACCTGAGAGAAGAGTTGATCAAAACACTCGTGGAGTTTAAAGACATTTTCGCATGGTCGTACGACGACATGCCGGGACTCAGCACTGATCTAGTGGTTCATAAATTACCCACTGATCCGGCATATCCTCCCGTCAAGCAAAAATTACGGAAATTCAAGACGGAGATGAGTGTGAAGATTAAGGAGGAGGTAACCAAGCAGTTGCAGGCGAAAGTCATTCGTGTCACTCGATACCCTGAATGGTTGGCTAACGTAGTACCGGTGCCGAAGAAAGACGGAAAGATCAGAGTATGCGTGGACTATCGCAATCTCAACAAGGCAAGTCCTAAGGATAATTTCCCACTTCCCAATATCCATATCCTGATTGATAATTGCGCCGGACGTGAAATCGGATCCTTTGTGGACTGCTACGCGGGATATCATCAGATCTTGATGGATGAAGAGGACGCAGAAAAGACGGCTTTTATCACACCGTGGGGGACTTATTGCTACCGGGTGATGCCATTCGGTTTGAAGAATGCAGGGGCAACCTACATAAGGGCGATGACTACGGTATTCCATGACATGATACACAAGGAGATTGAAGTGTACGTGGATGATGTGATCATAAAATCCAGACGTCAAGAAGACCATGTTGCCGACCTCCGGAAGTTCTTTCAAAGACTTCGAAGATACGACATCAAGCTCAATCCGGCCAAATGCGCATTCGGAGTTCCATCAGGAAAGTTGCTAGGATTCATCGTCAGCCGACGGGGCATTGAGTTGGACCCGTCCAAAATCAAGTCCATTCAAGAGCTACCCCCGCCAAAGAATAAAACAGAGGTAATGAGTCTGTTGGGAAGGTTAAATTACATAAGTAGGTTTATTGCTCAGCTTACAGCAATCTGTGAACCCATATTCTGTCTGTTGAAGAAAGACGCTGCGATAGAATGGACGACAGAATGTCAGGAAGCATTTGACCAAATCAAAGGGTATCTGTCAAACCCACCCGTACTAGTTCCGCCTGAACCGGGCAGACCCCTGATTCTTTATCTGACGGTTTTGGAAAATTCATTCGGCTGCGTACTGGGGCAGCATGATCTTACTGGCAGGAAGGAACGGGCCATTTACTATCTCAGTAAGAAATTCACGGTCCACGAGGTCAAGTACACTCATCTGGAAAAGACATGTTGCGCTTTGACTTGGGTAGCCCAAAAGCTAAAACATTATTTGTCTTCTTACACCACTTACCTCATTTCGCGCTTGGATCCGTTAAAGTACATTTTCCAGAAACCTATGCCTACAGGGAGGTTAGCAAAATGGCAAATATTGCTTACAGAGTTCGACATCATATATGTGACAAGGACGGCTATGAAAGCTCAAGCCCTAGCCGATCACTTAGCTGAGAATCCCGTTGATGACGGATACGAACCTTTGAGGACATATTTTCCGGACGAAGAAGTACTGCAGATTGATGGGTTGGAGTTAACCAAGGATCCAGGGTGGTAGCTTTTCTTCGACGGAGTGGCGAACGCGAAAGGAGTCGGAATAGGGGCTGTGCTTATCTCTGAAACGGGACATCATTATCCTATTACTGCTCAACTGCGTTTTCATTGTACGAACAATATGGCTGAGTACAAGGCATGCATCTTAGGGTTACGATTAGCGGTAGACATGGATGTACAGGACGTCTTGTTCTTGGGAGACTCGGACCATCTAGTACATCAGATTCAGGGAGAATGGGAAACCAGAGATTTGAAGCTTATCCCGTATCGTCAATGTTTGCATGATCTGACCAAGCGTTTCCGATCAATAAAATTCAGGCATATCCCAATGATGCATAATGAAGTTGCCGATGCTTTGGCTACGTTGGCATCAATGTTACATCACCCGGACAAGGTTCGTGTCGATCCGTTACATATCCAGATCCGGAATCAGCATGCTTATTGTAATGTGATTGAAGAAGAGATGGATGGTGAGCCATGGTTTCATGATGTCAAAGAGTACCTCAGGTTAGGAGTATACCCAGAGCAAGCAACCGGAGATCAAAAGAGGGCTATTCGGCGATTGGCAAACGGATTTTTCCTTAGTGGAGGGGTGCTGTACAAAAGAACCCCGGATTTGGGATTGTTGAGATGTATAGATGCAAGTCAAGCCACAACAGTGATGACGGATATACATTCGGGAGTTTGTGGACCACACATGAGCGGATACGTATTGGCAAAGAAGATTCTTCGAGCAGGATATTACTGGCTCACGATGGAGCGTGATTGTATAAGTTTCGTGCGAAGATGCCATCGGTGTCAGATACACGGAGATTTGATTCATTCTCCACCGACTGAATTGCATACAATGTCAGCACCATGGCCGTTTGTTGCATGGGGTATGGATGTTATTGGACCCATAGAGCCTGCGGCTTCCAATGGTCATAGGTTCATTCTGGTAACGATCGATTATTTTACCAAGTGGGTGGAGGCCAAAACATTCAAATCGGTGACCAAGAAGGCGGTGGTGGATTTCGTACATTCCCACATCATCTGCAGGTTTGGAATTCCAAAGATAATCATCACGGATAACGGTGCCAATCTTAACAGCGGATTGATGAAGGAGGTCTGCCAACAGTTCAAGATCACACACCGAAATTCCACACCGTATCGTCCCAAAGCAAATGGTGCGGTTGAAGCAGCAAACAAAAATATAAAGAAGATATTGAGAAAGATGGTAGAAGGGTCCGGGCAATGGCATGAAAAGTTACCATTCGCACTGCTAGGTTATCGCACTACCGTCCGGACTTCGGTAGGTGCAACTCCTTACTTGTTGGTGTATGGGACTGAAGCAGTAATACCAGCAGAAGTTGAAATCCCATCCCTCCGAATTGTCGCTGAAGCTGAGATTGATGACGACGAGTGGGTCAAAACCCGACTAGAGCAATTGAGCTTGATCGATGAAAAGAGATTGACAGCAGTATGTCACGGCCAATTGTATCAAAAGAGAATGGCGAGAGCATATAACAAGAAGGTACGTCCCAGGAAATTTGAAGTGGGATAGCATGTGCTGAAGAGAGTTCTACCACATCAGGCCGAAGCGAAAGGCAAGTTCGCTCCACATTGGCAGGGACCATTTGTGGTGACTAGAGTATTATCCAACGGCGCTCTATGTCTAACTGATGTTGAGGGAAGATGCACCGATATGGCTATCAATTCTGATGCGGTCAAGAGATATTATGTGTAATTCTTTAATGCATTTGTCAACGTTTGGTTTCGTTTGTGTGTATTTGGCATTTTTCGGAGAATGAAATGACAGAGGCAATTTTCTACTACCCAAACACTTTAACCCTTGTTTTCCCCTTTGAGCCTTAATTATTCTTTCATATACCCTCTTTCGGAATCATCAAGGAAGATGTGTAACAAAATAGAAAAAGAAACAAAGAAAAAACACAAGAAAAAGTGAACTACGTTCGACCTGATTCCTCAAGAAGGATACGTAGGCGCCACACGGCTCGGTCATAATAAAATAAAAATCAAAGATCCCCCAAGCAATAAAACTGGGGCAGAAGTCATTATTCCGTTTGAAAGATAGTGTGGATTCCGAAAGTTGTAATGAGCTAACCGTTGAGGTTAAACCCCTTTCTCTTTAGCCTCACGCGCAGAAACCACATTAAGAACCGAAAAGACCTCTCGATCAGTATTTGAGAAATGCCAAGTCATGCGAGTGAAACTACGAGTGACACTTCAATCCTCGACTGAATTTAGGACTTACAAGCTGAAAAGGGATGGCCCATTTAGAGGAAGTTCTATGGATAATACCCCAGCCCACCGCAAGGAAAGAAAGCGAAAATGAGAGAGTCTTAACGGTGAAAACCCTCGCGGGCACCTTAAGGCGAAGGAAGTTAAGAAGAGTAAAATGAGAGAGTCTTACGGTGAAAACCTTTACGGGCACCTTAAGGCGACGGGAGATAGAGAGAAATGAGAGAATCTCATTAGTGAAAACCCCTCAAAGGGCACTATGAGGTGACAAGGCGAGATGGTTACGAGATGTCTGCATGAGACAAGGTTTGGGACATCCGTTTACCTCTAGCAGAACGCGGCATCAGAAAGTGATTGACATGAATAGACTGGGTAGTTTAATCTCGAAGGCGCGGCATAACCATTGGATCAGTCACACATTCAGATAAGTTTTCCTATTTTTGAGTTCAGAAAAGTTTTCCTTTTCTTTTGTCATTTGCGGTCAGCATTCTTTTCTTTTCTTTCATTTTCGAAAATTGATTTTTCAAAGCTTACTACCAAGTCTCCCAAAGCAGTATAATGAAAATGAATAGGCGTGGAACGAGGCAATAAGGCAGAAGTCGTTCCGATAGTAAGATTGGAACGACAGGTTGATTGGAAGGTTCGCAGGAGTTACGGAGTATGATGGACACATGTGGCACGTCCGAAAGATGATTTCACGCAACAGATCACCGGCTAAAAGAGTCGGACCAAACCAAAGATTGGAATAAAAGGGAAAGATGAGAAACCGTTCATGGAAAGAGCATCGTCCCCAGCAAGCGTCAACGCCGCCCTCAAAGTTCGAGAGAGGCCAAGCGGTTGAAAGAGAAAAGAAAATGGCCCCAACAAGAGTGGCACGACCACTCACTGCATTTTGAAACTAACAATTTTTCTTTGATTTAAAGCAAGGAAAAGAGGGTTCGTTGGCGAAAAAGCATACCATCCAGAAGTTTATCAAACTGGGGCAGAAAATTTTCTCATGTTGCGAAAATTTTCTTGAAAGCGAAGACCCGGTGGATAAGGGTAGAAAGCAATACAAGATTTCGGGAAATACCAGCTCCGAGAAGAATAGTTTTGAGAAAGGCCAGACAACACGATGGGGTGATCTTTGAGCCTGGTATCATCCCCAGCAATTGTTGGAAAAATGAAACAATGGCTTCGAGATTCCTCCAGCAGTATTATATCCCATAATTTGTTCAAGGAAGCAAAAGAGTGAGTCCCAGAGGAAGTATGGGAAGAAGGAAGAGGAAAAGGGGTCCCCCGCCAGGGTAATCCTCAGTTAATGACATTTCAACCCCCGGCGAGTCCGAGAGAGAATGAGGGGTGAAGGAAATAAAGAATACTTCCCCGGTAGCATCATCACCAGCAGGTGAGTAAACAGTTCCGAAGATACAAAAGGCAAAGGAAAGTAATCGGGATAGGATGAAATTAGTAAGTTGTAGTTGAAGTCAGGGAGCCCGCCTGAAGAATGGAGTGGCGATTTAGTTTTGAAGTTGTAGTTGAAGTCAGGGAGCCCGCCTGGAGAATGGAGTGGCGATTTTATTTTGAAGTAGTAGTTGAAGTCAGGGAGCCCGCTTGGAGAATGGAGTGGCGATTTTATTTTGAAGTAGTAGTTGAAGTCAGGGAGCCCGCCTGGAGAATGGAGTGGCGATTTTATTTTGAAGTAGTAGTTGAAGTCAGGGAGCCCGCCTGGAGAATGGAGTGGCGATTTTATTTTGAAGTAGTAGTTGAAGTCAGGGAGCCCGCTTGGAGAATGGAGTGGCGATTTTATTTTGAAGTAGTAGTTGAAGTCAGGGAGCCCGCCTGGAGAATGGAGTGGCGATTTTATTTTGAAGTAGTAGTTGAAGTCAGGTAGCCCGCCTGGAGAATGGAGTGGCGATTTTATTTTGAAGTAGTAGTTGAAGTCAGGGAGCCCGCCCGGAGAATGGAGTGGCGATTTTATTTTGAAGTAGTAGTTGAAGTCAGGGAGCCCGCCTGGAGAATGGAGTGGCGATTTTATTTTGAAGTAGTAGTTGAAGTCAGGTAGCCCGCCTGGAGAATGGAATGGCGAGTTATTTTTAATTTGGTTGAGGAAAGCAGTTGAATGTAACAGAAATCTCCGGCATGAATCCAAGTTCGTAAGCAGAAGAAGGCAACAAGGATCAGGAAAGATAGATTCTAAGATCACAAAGGAGGAACCAATGGTCGGAGTTCGGCAATCAAGATAGGCCGAAATAACATTTGGCAGAAGAGAAGGAGCATCAGAAGGAATATCAAGTCAGACAGAATAGCAAGGAACATGACAAGATCAAGTTAAAAAGGATGGATAAGAATTTGTAGTACTGTAACTTAGTCTAGCTTCTTATTTTTGTTTAGCACGGTGTAATAAGGGGATCATGTTAAGCAGTGGCAACAACAGTAATAGCAGTAACAGCAGTAATAGCAAGATCGTAACAGTCATGGTAGTCCCAGCTACCAAAACTTCTCGAACTACATTGACCTGATTCCCTTTTAGCCAGGGATATGTAGGAGACCTTTTGAAGCGAGGTTCGGTCAAACTTTTCCAAGAAATGCTTCATACGGAGTGCTCAAACGGGCAAAAATCGCTCGTATCCGCTCACTTATCTTTGCACGAAAAACTCTTCATGTTTCCGCGCAAAGAGGGGCAGCTGTGAGCACGTGATTTTTGCCCTGCATGAGAATTACTCCTAAAAAATGCAAAAAATAAAATAGCTCCGTGTTGTGTGTGATTTAGTGGATTTCCTTTTGTTGTTGTTATTTTACTTGTTGTTTGTATTTCTCTGTGCATGTATTTGTTTAAAATTAATAAAAAATACAAAAATATGTGTCGCGCGCGCATTTCGGAGTTCAATTGCGCGCTTAGGAATTAACTGAACCATGTTTAATTTCTTAAAGAAAGAAAATTATAAAATCGTATTCATCGCCTTTGTGTCATTTAATATACAATTGTGTGATTTGGTATTTAATTATGTAGGACAATTGTAGTAAAAATTAATATATATATATATATATATATATATATATATATATGATGCAACATGGAGTCTAGTTGTAAGACATGGAATTTGGATTGGGCCAAAACCCAATTCAATATAACCTGGCCCAAACCACTGGACCGGTCCACCCTCCCCCACTAAACCAAACGACCCCGTTTCATCACCTTTGATCGATCTGAGCCGTTCAGATCATCTGATCCAACGGCTCCGATTGATCCGTTCATTTCAGTATACCAAACACCCCCCAGACCCATTTTTCATTTTCATTTTCACCCTCGTCTCTCAACCTTAGAGACCAGCCCCATCGCCGCCGTGAAGCCACCGTGCTCCGCCTGCCGGAAATCGCCTCACGGCGGTTCCAGTAGGCCAACGGCCACCATCTTAACACCAAATCTTCCCCTCACCTCCCCCATTACGGATCCATCCTTCACTTACCTCGAATCATTCCGGAAATCTTCGAATCTTCATTTGAAGATTCGAGTCGATTTGAAAACCATGCCAAACCTCACCAAAATCACACCATAGCTTCCCCTCACCTCCCTCATACCCCCGCCGGCTTTAGTTTTGTTCGAATCTTGCTAGAACCAGTCGAGCCCCAAAATCGCGGCCATGAACCCTAAACTCGATTCCTGCCTAATTGAGGTCTAATAGACCTTAATTGGGATGTTTTCACTATTGAAAACATCTCAATTAAGGTCCATTGTCCTCAAAGAACAAAGGTCCAAGCCCGAGTTGAATCCAAGATGGGTCCGAGGTTCGTTCGAGTGCGGTTTTTCTCCTTACATGGTATTTTTCTTTCTTTCTTCATATGTTAGTGTGATTAATGACATGAATTTTATCCTTTATCTTTTGTTTTAATTTTATGCTTTGTTCTTCATCTCCCAAGACCTCTATTTGGTCAATTTGCATTCTGATTAGTTGTTCGAATGTGCTCGTCATAGGATAGTTACTCGTTTCGATTAGCGTCGTCGAATATTTGTTTTTCATTTTTGCCGAGATTTTCAGAATCATTGTTGGGCTAATTAATTTGTTATCATTGTTATGTGTTGTAGTTGATTAGATGTCGTCGTTTAATTGCATAAGTTGATTGGTTTGAAATACCATACAGTGATTAGCACCCTTGAATTGAATAGGGGTGTTTAATTGATCCGAAAGCATTACCAAGTGAAGTTCTTGAATTGTTGTGACTTTAAATTAGGTCCTGAATCTGCTGAGGCTGTTAGCATTAGTGTAAGGTGATTAATCAGAGTTAGAATATTTTAATACCCTGCACAGCCCAGTGGAACCTGCTGTTACAGCAGGGCATTCCACCAGGTTCTCACTTAACATTTAAACTGATTTAAGCCCACACTTGACAAGACTTAGTGGCAAAACACAGAGCATGTAATGGGCTGGCAGAGAAGAGTATGGGCAGGGGTGGGTCTTTTGATTATTGTATCTTAGGGTGTCATTGGTTTCTCAAGTATAAAGAGAAGGTTGAAGAGAATAGGCTGGTCTGGTTTTTTTGGGCTTTAAAAAGAGTAGCATACATTAGGAAGAGGATAGGCAGAAATACACACACATATAGACACTGTGTTACTGTTCCATTGAGGTTTGGCTACTGTTGTTGTTGCTGTTATTCAGTTTGTGAGAGAGGCTACTTGTTTGCTGCTGTTGTTTGTCGAGATTGGTGGTGTTTGGTTTGTTGTTGTTGCTTCTGTTTGTTGTGGTGGCTGTTTTCTGTTGCTATCTTGTTGTTTGAAGTCAGTTGTGTAACAACATTTGGGTGCACAAGTCCCCCAGGGTATTTCATAAGTATAGGGGTCTGTTTTGATTTGGAAATCTGGGCTGTTGGTCTCTTTGAAGTGGTGGAGTCCTTGGTCTTTGATTTCTATCTCTGGAGTCTGTTGCTGGGATACTTTGGTTACTGCTGAATGTGGTATCTGTTGATTGTTGCTGTTCTGTGTTGTTGCTGGTCCACTGCTACTGTTGCTCTACTGACTGACTGCCATCCTTTGTCACTGCTTATTCTCCCTTCTTTTCTTCCATATTCCAGGTACACATTTTGTAAACCTTAAAGCTTATGGAAATGAATTGAAAGTTGTTCAAAGCCATGCTGTTGCAATCCTTTTTTTCAGTTTTCTTACTTCCTTTTGTACATAATAAGGATGATGTTGTATATTCATCAGATGAAACTAATGTTTAGTTCGAACTGCGATGAGGTCTACACTGTTAAACTAGATTACAACTGTTAGATCTTGGATACCACTTGGTTGATTTTAAATAGGAGAGAATAGGGTAGCAGTGACCAATTTTATCATGTGGAAATGTATAGTCAATAGCCAATGCATCTGTTGTTGTCTCCTCATTCTCCAGCATAGTGTCCTACATGACTTTGTGGTTTATTTCGTGGTAAATGGGAATGATATGTTTCTAAAGGACCTTTGTTTATTATTAAAGACCGAGTGAATAGAAAACCATAAGTCGTGTTAGGATTGACTTTAAACAAATAAGGCGAGGCCCGCTAAATAAAGTATGAATCATGATGCCCTCATAAAGGTATACATATTCGAATGATTAGAATTTTTGGAATGAGTCGTGTGTCTGATTTCATGGCCCTTCGCAAAAATAGTAATATGCTAGTCACTTTTAGTGCGGGTTTAACTTTTTTTTTACTTTCTTAAAACGGGTGTGCATTTCATGTGACCCGACTCCAATTTTGAACAAGGTTAAATAAAGCGTGTCAGGAACCACAGGCGCATTTCATGTAGTGTGGCTCGTAACATGTTTTAAATAATTTGGAATAAACTCCTAAATAAATATGGCAGGATGTAGTTCGCTTTAAATTTGAGTTAGGGGTGTGCCTCGCCTAACAAGTTATACAAATCGCGGGGCCCTCATAAATGTATATATAAAATACTTAGATTTCGAGATGTGTCGTTTTCTTAGCGAATATCATGGCCTTCTCAAAAGTGTAAATAAGTAATCGCTCTAGGCGCGTAGTTTAATAATTCTACCTTCTTAAATACGGGTGTGCATTTCATGCAACCCAAATCCAAATCCCAAAATGTTGAATAAGAATGTGTCGAGGATCCGGGTGCATTTCATGTGACGTGATTCGAAACATATTTTTAGGCAACTTTCTCTTTCGTAAATCATAATAATAATAAAAGCGGTAAAGGGATATTAATTTGCACTAAGTATATAATTGTAAAAAATCAGATAAATAAGCCGAATACGACAGTTGAGCGACCGTGCTAGAACCACGGAATTCGGGAATGCCTAATACCTTCTCCCGGGTTAACAGAATTCCTTATCCGGATTTCTGGTTCGCGGACCATTAAATAGAGTCAAACCTTGCCTCAATTCGGGTTTCAAACCGGTGACTTGGGACACCATAAATCTCCCAAGTGGCGACTCCGAATCTCTCAATAAATGAACCCCGTTTTGGTTGTCCTTTAATTGGAAAAACTCCCGTCACTGTCGCTATCCCAATAACTGTACTATCGAGATAACGGTACATGTTATTGTTTTTCCGATTGGCCTTCATTACCACTAGTGCACCGGAACATACTCTCATCACTCCATTTTCTGCAATAATTTTGAACCCTTTTGATTCCAGGGCTCCCACAGAGATGAGATTTTTCTTCGAACCCGGTACATACCAAACATCTGTTAATGTTCTGATCATTCCATCATGGTTCCTTAGTCGCATTGAACCAATTCCATATGAGGTCAGAGGGTTGTTATCCGCTGTTGGGACGACTCCATATTCTCCTTCTTGAAAGTCCATGAACTAATCCCTGTTGGGACACATATGATAGCTACAAGCCGAGTCCATCAACCATATGTCTGATGACGTTGACGGCTCCATTGTAACTAATGAGAAATCCGAATCATCACAATCAGCTACATTTGAATCCATAATGGCCTTTCCATTGTTATGTTTGGCCTTATTATTCAACTTCGGACGGTCTTTCTTCCAGTGCCCCTTTTCTCGACAAAAGGCACATTCATCTTTGCTGGGTTTAGATCTTGACTTAGATCTTCCTTTCCTTGTCCTCGTTTGATTTTCAGGACGACCCCTCACGAACACTGCTTCTCCTTCTCCGCCCTTCTGTTTTTCTCACTTTCTTTGTTCATAGTTGTACATAGCTGAACAACTTCTCTAGGAGAAAGTTCGTCATTTCCATAGAGTAGAGTAGTTTCTAGGTGCTCGTACTCGTCAGGAAATGACGCCAACAACATCAAGGCCAAGTCACCATCATCATAAGTTGTATCCATATTTTGCAAATTTGTGACCAACTTATTGAAACTGGTGATATGTTCATTCATCGTGGTACCAGGAACATAGGTGAAGTGAAACAGTCTCTTCTTCATGTACAATTTATTTTGACTGTTTTTCTTCAAAAATTTATCCTCCAGTGCTTTCCATAATTTACTAGCAGAAGTTTCCTTTGTGTATGGATATTTCTGCTCTCTAGCAAGGTAGGATCGAATGGTACCGCAAGCAACACGGTTGATAATTCTCCAATCTTCTTCTCCAATAGCATTTGGTCTCCTTTCTTCAATGGCCAGATCTAGCCCTTGTTGAAAAAGGACATCTAGAACCTCGCCTTGCCACATCCCAAAATGTCCGGACCCATCAAAAATTTCTACCGCAAATTTTGCATTTGACACAATTCTTGTCGTAAGCGAAGATGCCAAAGATGACGTATTATTGACATTTGATGTAGATTCTTCTTGTTTATTGTATCCCATCTTTGACACAAATATTATTTAATAGTTAACGACACAAACCAAGATTATTTCCTTTCTAATGTAGAAGATGAGACGAAGCTGCAATCCCAGAGCATACTCAGACAGAACCTTGACTCAGTTACCAAGATAAATCTTTTCTGATGTGGAAGATCAGACTACGCTGCAACCACAGAGCATACCGAGATAATACCTTGGCTCTGATACCGATTGTTGCGGAAGCCAAATGTATATAGTGTGAATGAGTCACAACTACTATACCAAAAATTATGGCAACCACCAAATAATGAATAAGACAATAAAGCAATAATATAAAGAACACCAGAATTTACGAGGTTCGGCTAATTTTGCCTACTCCTCGGACACAACCAATATTTTATTCCACTCCAAATACAAGTGAAATAATACTAAAGAGAGAAGATACAAATGTCTTAAGAAGATAAGAAGGCAAATGAGAGGTGTGTTTAAATCCTAAACATTAGGCCTTCTTTTATAGGGGGAAAATCCCCCCAAATATGGGACTTTGGTTTGCCAAATTCAACAATATATACTTACATAGTAAAATCTTGTGACAGAGCGGTGTCATGTGACATCGCTTTACATAAAGTGGCTCTGCCACGGGTGATAGTCGAGATGTGATCAACTTAATCCCAACGCTGCTGTTGTTGTTATTATTATTAGTATTATTATTAAAAAAATTGGTGATAATATGATGATAATGATGATAGTGAACTGTCACATTTAGAAAAGGCCTTAATTTAAAGGGGAGATTAAAAACTTTAGCATGTGGAGATTCACAAGCTCGCAACCTTTTGGGGCAGAGTGGTCGATATAAAAAAGTAAATATTCAATAAAGAATGGATATTCTATCCAAGAAAGTAGTTATGGAAACTTCAGAACTTAAAATAAAATATTCCATAGTCCTACCTGTAATTCCATTTGGTTTTTACTTGAATGGTAGACGGACCCCATCAATTGGCCAAAAAATTCATTTCTGCCCTTGTGTTGGTTGTCTTCTATTTTAGGGAAAATAAGATGTTTTCTTTTTTATTTCTTTGCCAGTTGGGTAATTGAGCAATAAAGAAGAGTTCGAGTCCGGAATTAAAGTAACGCAAAATTTAACTCGAAGAACCAAAGTACAACAACAACAATACAATATAATCTTACAAGTGGAGTCTGAGGAGGGTAATATGTACGTAGGCCTTATCCTTACCCGGTGGGGCAGAGAGGCTATTTTCAGGAGATCCTCTACTCAAGACATCAATAAGAGACGATAAGTTAGTACTATCAATAGATTCATGCTAAAAATAACATAAAATAATAATATAACACAAAATAATAAAGTAGCAGCAGTAGAAGGAAAATGTTACCGATAACCTAAGGATAAAGAACATATGATTTTTATTTCATTCCCTAACGAATGTCGTGGTTAAATCTTATTTTTATCAAAACCCTAGATTTTACTCTAAACCCACAACTTTCACTAACCTACATGGTGTAATCTACCCCTAAACTATATATCAAACTCACATTATAAGTTCTTTTGGAATCAGACCTCAAACTGAGGTCCAAAACCCCTAATTTTAGAAAACCTAGGTTCTACCTTAAATTTCCAAATTTTCTCATTAAAATATTTATTTTGAAGTTGAAATTATGTGCCCGAACCATTTGAGTCTTGCTTCCCGCATCTTGTCCTCTATGGGGGCCATGCCCACGTTCTCTCGAATATCTTCATTCCTAATCTTATTCATCCTCGTATGCTCGCACATCCATCTCAACATCCTCATCTATGCTACTTTCATCTTCTGGGTGTGTGAGTTCTTAACCGGCCAACACTCGGTCCCCTACAGCATTGCAAGCCTAACCATTGCTTTTTATAATTAAGAAAAAAACATATTTATCTATGGCGCATGGCCAACGTCCTTAGCCTAGACATTTAATCGATAATAGATTGAAATATATTTACAAGTCTTAAAGAACAAGAAAAGGGAAACATAGTTGGTTGGAACTTGAATGTAGAGCCTCTAGTAATCATATAATAACACTTTATTACAGCAGTCAAAAAATTTCTAAACAAGCGACGATATCGGTATTCTATTAAAGAAAAAAAGAAGACAACAAGCGATTCGCAAGAAATTGGGTTTTTTCCCTAGCTTTTGCACTTTTTCTTGGACAAAATATCTTTATTTTTGCCTTAATTATAGGTCTTATTTTTTTTATTAAGAATGTCTAATTTCCTTGTCGTAAGAACTTAGTTTTAATAAATTTTGTTTAGTTTCTGTCCTTTCCATCAAAGTTTAAGGTCAACATCAGTCATTTTCCACTATTATCATCAATGTCATTTTGTTTGAGAAAACTACGTTTGTGGGGAGGGGAGGATTTCTTTATCATTTCTTTTTTGCTTTTTCTCTCGTTTTGTAGGTTCTTCATGAAAATTGGCACCACATACACTTAGATTGGAGAGAGAGTAATGCAATAGTGATGTTTGGCTAAAAATCTATGTTTTTGCATGTAAAGTGTATGCCTCAATCTTGTTAATTTTAGTGTAAATATTTATGACCCGAGCTTAATTTTGGTATTTATTTGTGTAGGAATTCATCGAAGGTGATATGAAAGGATTGTGTGCAAGTTGAAGCTAAATTGGAAGAATTTAAAGGAGTATGGTTTTTTGGCATCCAGGATTAAGCCGGGCACAATTCAAACACAAAAGATATCACTACATAGAGTTGAACACTAAGTTTTGCGCCAAGCGCGATTCAAAATGCAAAAAAAGGAAACTTTTCGTATTATGACTAGGTCTTGGTAGTTTCAACCCTACGTGCCCCCAAACATGTATAAGAGGGGTTCTAAACCATTTTTTTTTTTTAATCGAGACACTATTTGATAGGAAAGAAGGCTAAGGGAACACTTGAAAACAACGAATCACAAGAGTTTTTTCTTCCGTTCTTCCTTAATCAGTAATTTAATGCTTTTAATTATTATCATGATTGTTAGTATGATTATGAGTAGATAAACTTCTCATCTAGGGTTTGATGGAACCTCTTGGAGGATGACTTTTAATTACGTTTAATATAATTTAGTCTTTGAATTTCTCTACTTGTTTAACTACATGCTTACTTACTCCGTTAATTAATGGCTACTGATTGAATGTGCCTATTTATTATGTATTGCTTGAAAAAGGATACAAATTTAGGTGGTTGCTAAACAACATCACTCCTATTGTACGTGAGAAATCAATACAAGGGGTTTAAAGGCGGGTTTAGTAAAAACAAAGCTTTGACGTGGTCATAGTGAGTGTTTAAGATAAAACCAACTAGCGTAGCTTGAGAGAATATGTCTAGTAAAATATTGTAGTTGCTCGAAAGAGAATTACTACACCCGATTTACTCACGATCAGTAGAGAATACTTAGGCAAAATTATAGGAGATGTAAGAGGGAGGATTCCAACAATTGGGAAAATCATGTAAATGGTTTGACTAGATTCGGGCCACTCGGAGTCGGATACTCATGGCAAGGGAGTCGTTTCTTAGCGGTTTTGTACCGAAATTAAGGTAAGTGGCTTGTCTAACCTCGTGTGGGGGAACCTTCTCCCCTAGGATATTATGTGTTATTTTAAATTCCTTGTACGCGAGGTGACGAGCGTGTACATGTGCAGATTGTTGGAACCACCTTACTTGAACTGTTCAAATCGTGATATTTCTGTTAATTAGCTGATTAAATTGTAACATTTACCTGATATTCGTTAGAAAAGCATGGTTAGATAGGATTTATCTGTCTAAGTGCCTACTTGCCTTACTTGTATTTCTTGAAACTTGTTGATACTGGTTTTGGTGTAATTGTAGTTATGTATTTCATATTTCATGGAACCTTTTACCTCAGTACCGGGCAACAATAATGAACAGTCATCTGGCTGCGATAAATACCCTGCTCCGTCAACCCCACAATTGAAACAAGGAGTGAGATCAGTGGATGATGGTGATTGCCAAGATCATACTGTCTTCTCAACTGAGCAAGACAGCGGGGAGCATGATGGGGACACTAAATCCGTCGAAACTACTTTTAACAATACAGTTGCTGAGAGTACTGTCCAAACAAGTCCTCCTGAGCAACAAGGACAGACAATTGTGAAAGAGGAGAATGGTTCATCTCCTCATCAAAAGATGGAGGCTGATATTGCTACCTCTTCACCAAGTAACAACTGCCCTGACAATAGTAGTAGTCATTCTGCTGAACCTAGTAAAGCATCTGCTCGTTCAAGTGGGACTAAAACAAATAAGAAGAAGATGAAGGTAAGATGGAAGAAATGGTGCCTGTTTCTTATAGAAAAATAATGACGGTAATTATGTGTTCAAAGTTCTATAATATTGTGGTCCAAGAAAGCCATTATTTGTTTTCTATTGGCTCCAAAGGTACAAGAATGCTGTTTTCTGACCTCAGTTTGATTTTTTTTTTTCCTAGTTGCATAGGTCCTCATGCACTTTTGTGTTTGAACTTTGAAGGCCTGAAAAACGCTTTGTGATTGCTTCTCTAGTTCAACAATCATGTGGTCTTTTGTTATTTTTCTCTTCTTTAAAGGAAAAAGGGATGAGATGTAGATACATTAGATGTGGCGTGGCGTATATCTTCCTCTTGCATTCATGAACTTAACCTTATGAATTGTTGTGTTGAGAAGTTTATGGACATCATATAACATCCTCTTCAAAGTTTGTCTATGATTTATCAATTGTAGTGTAGCTTTCAGCATTCTGCTTATAGCACCTGTAAGATGAATATGGAGCTCATTGTGTTATCTCGAAGCTTTAACTTCTCAAACAGTGCATGAAATATTGCAATCAGTATATGACTCTAGCTAGATTTTTGTTGGGGATTTCAACCTCTATAGTATTTCATTGAGCAGTGGTCAAATTATCCTGCATATGCGGGAGTTTGAATCAGTTGATTCAGAGGAATAAGTTTGGTTTCACTTTCTGATTCAGGTAGATTGGTCACCTGAACTACACAAAAAGTTTGTTCAAGCAGTAGAGCAACTTGGTATTGATCAAGCCATTCCTTCTCGAATACTAGAGCTGATGAAAGTGGAGGGTATAACGAGACATAACGTAGCTAGCCATCTCCAGGTTTGTGAGTTATGCTCTTTGTCAATTTATTCAACCTTTTCTTTTGAGTTATTTCCAATGCTAAAAATTAAATATTAGCCAAACTAGCCTTTGTCTGCTGTGGAAAGGGAACATTTGAAACCTGACCTCCTAATGCAGTAAAACAAAAAAGGGCCAGAACCTAGCCTTTTGTAATGTTTAACGGTCAGAAGCAATTTGGTTGAAATGTGTTTTAACGAAAATGATCAACATTTGGGAAATAATATAGTACTATACCTTGGCCATTTTTAGTTTATTGGCACCTCAAGTTAGATAAATGTTGGTATGATTTTCTATATCCTATGAGGGAGCATAATTAAGCAGTTGAGCTAAATATAGCTGGATATGGACATATCGTTCGCTTAACAATAATAGTGGTTTTTACTTTCCAATCAGAAATACAGAATGCATCGGAGGCAAATTTTACCAAAGGAAGTGGAAAGGAGATGGCCCAATTTAAGTGACAATATTCGAAACGGGATTATTTTATTTATTTCAGAGTCGCCACTTGGAATAAATTATGGTGTCCCAAGTCACCGATTTATTTAAATCCCGAATCGAGGAAAATTACGACTTTTCAAATGAAGTCTGCGGACCAGAAATTCTAAGTAAGGAATTCTGTTGACCCGAGGGAAGGTGTTAGGCACCCCCGGATCCCGTAGTTCTAGCACGGTCGCTTCAATTATTCTAAATGGCTAAAATTATCTGATTTTTAAAAATATTTATAAATTAATATGCTTTAATTAAACTTCAAACCGCTCTATTAATTTGAAACCGGACCCAAAGAAAACAAAAACTAATTACGACAGACTCGGACTTTTGACAAATAAAAATATATCTGAATTACTTAATTTGAAACTATGCCGATTAAAGTCGTTGTGATACTAAAACAAGGAATCAATTTACTTGACAGTATATCCCTTTAAAAAAAAATTATTTCTGATTAAAGACCTTATACAAGATAATAGCTTAAAAGATTGCCTAAAATAAAATATAAATTAGTAAAAAATTTAATCGACTATGCCGGGTGTGAGTATTTCGTCATGGTTCATTACTTGACATAAGATTATCCATAATATAGTGCGTTCCAATTTATTTATTTATTTATTTATTCTATTAGCTAGGCTAACGCAATAGGATACCTGATGGTAATCTTAAAACCCTTTGTTGAAATTCTAGCATCTATCTTATAAATAACTATGACTTAAAATACAAACAACTATGACTTAAAATATCAAAGACATAAATCATTTAATAATCCTAAATACTTCAACATTTAAGGAAATCAAATAAAGCTAAAGGCCTAACATAATGAGTTCCTTCAAGTTCTAGTTTACAAAACTATCTACAAACTAAACTCAAATCAATTCCGATTATATGACAAGATACAGTAAAACCACATTACTAAATCATAGAACAAAAACTAAACAAAAAGGAAAGAAAAGTAAACTATTCTGCTTCAACATCTTTATATCAACTTCCTTTGTCAATTGTCAATTGTTCTCAGCCAATGTGGTTATAAGAATATACCTGGATTTTGACAACAGAAATGAAGTAGGAAAAGATCAGTAGCAGCCCAAACAGATAGCAAACAACAACAGGTCCAGCAGTAACACGGAGACAGCAACTTACAACCCAACAAAACTCGAAACCAGTTTGAAAACTATAAAGCCAAACAAGCTAACAAAGACTAATCTTTAAAGAGGCTTATAGAAAATTGAAGTTCGATTCTCAAATGGAAAAGCAAACTCAAGAAAAGGATAATGGAACAGTTTTTCCTTTCAAACTATCTTTGGTTTCACAGACTGGAAAGAACTCTCTCTGTTATTTTTCAGTGATTGCCTTCTCTATGTGTTCTGCCAGTGTATTTTGTTCTGAGTGTGTGCCTGTATGTGTGAATTCCAGAGAGTATTCACTGTATGTGTGTGTGTGTTCACTGTATCTGTCTCTTTTCTGTGTGTTCTTGTGTCTGAAAAACCAGTGAACTCTCTGTCTTTTATAGGCAAAGAAAACAATCCCCAAAACCTGTCCAATATTCCTTGCACATGCCTCTCTTTGAACCTCTAAATCATCCTCCCATGTGCCTTTTGTTTTTCCAGCTCTAAAGAGCATTCACAAGGGTTTAATACACTAAGAACTATCATGACAACTCTCTGTCCAGCCCTATTTTTAAAATGAAAAGGTGTATTGGCAAGCCTGTTCTTTTGTTCAAAACATGTGACATAGTTCCCATGTGCACTACACCTCTTAGACAAACTATTGTTGGCTTTCAGATTTTAAGTTAAAACAACTATCAGCAGTTAACTTATAAACTAAAATCAACCAAACAAACTTAATTCAATTCAACAGTGAATCAATGAATCTCGGCCAATGCCGGATTTGTAACTCTAGTGTTCTAACAAACGAAACGACGAACCTAATCAACGACATTCGTATAATCGATTACAACAAACAACAATCAATAACACACAATCGATGAACAAATTTTTTCATTCTTCAACACTTAAAGCCGAGAGAAGAAGAAGAAAAATTCAAGAAGCAAGAATTGCTATTAAATGTTCGACGACGCTAATCGACGCGAACCTGTATTCAACAACATCGGTAATCAAATAGACAAAACAGAACTTTAGAATTGACAATTCACTAACAGTGATTCTCGGCCAAAGCAGAGGAAAGAAGGAAAATGAAGCTAACTAATCGACGACGCTAATCGACGCAAACACATATTCTATATCATTCGATTAGCCGATTACGATATGCGTAATCGACAAACAAATCCGACAAAGCAGTGACTACACAATTTCGGACAGCATGTATAAATTCAATATCAAACAACTTAACGATATTAACGACGAATCGAATTCGATTCACAATCACTCGTTAAACAGCGAAGAATAACAAACAATCAAGTCGACCAAATAAAAGGTCCCAAGAGATGAAGAAAAACCGAGAGTTTGATGAAATCACAACAATAATCAATAACAAACGAAGACTAACTAAACGACGAGTATAATTAAACAAAAATAGAGAAGAAAAAGGAAATACCTTGAAACAAAAGAAAAAATGGAAATCGGCAGCCTCGGGTCTCGTTCATTCGAGGTCGAAAGGACCTTAATTGAAGTGTTTTCAAATGAAAACAATCCAATTAAGGTCTATTAGACCCCAATTCCCCTTTGAATTCAAACGAAAAAATCCCTAATTCAAATCTAGGGTTCTTGAACTTTGGTTTTGGGGCTCGACGACTTCCGGCCAGATTCGAATCAAATTAACGGGGGTTTGATGATTAGGGAGGTCAAGGGAATGTTTGGGGTGAGTTTGGACTCGATTGGAGTGGATTCGTACTTTGCTCGAATCTTTGAACGAAGATTCGAAACGGCCTAGGGTGATTTGAGGTTAATGGAGTGCGGCTTTGGAGAGAGGGAGTTATGGTGGTTCGAATGGTGTTAGTTTTGGTGGATTTGGACCACGGCCGCCGGCGGAGGCGATTTCCGGCCGGCGGCGTGCGGCGGGAAGGGTGGAGGCGCTGAAGGGGGGTGACGGGAAGGGGTGTTTGGGTGAATGGGAATGGGAGATAGGGGTTTGGGTAGTAAAAATAGGTTAATTGATCTGGACCGTTGGATCAACAAAATCCAACGGCTCAGATTTAAAAACGTAGTGGGCGGATCCGGCTGGGCTGGGGCGGCTGGGTGTTATTTTGGGCCTTTCTTGATTTAATTGAATTTGGCCCAAATCGAATTCCACACAAAGCTTTAATTATTTCCTTTTCTCTTCTCTTTTTAATTTTAATTCTCAATTTATTAAAACAAAAAAAATTCACAAAAAAAATTCTAATTACACTACAAAGTCAATTAAATTATAAGAAATACTAATTAGGTTATATGAACAAATAACACACTCAATTTAAACATCAATTAAATATAAATCACACAATTAGGCATTTAAATACTAGAAAAGCAAAAATACATATTTTTGTGATTTTATTTTGCAAAAAATAAACTTAAACTACCCCTAATTGCAAAGTTAAATCAAAATGTAAATATGACCTATTTTTTTGTATTTTTATTAATTTACACACACATAATCATGCATATACAAATGCAAACAATTACCAGAAATAACACGAAAATTCAACAAAAATACACATCGTAAAAAATAGACGATTTTTGTTTTGATTTTGTGGGAGTAATTCATGTTAGGCAAAAATCACGTGCTCACAGCTGCCCCTCTTTGCGTGAAAACTACGAAGAGTTTTTCGTGCAAAGATAAATGAGCAAATATGAGCGATTTTTGCCCGTTTGAATACTCCGTGGGAAGCATTTTGAAAAAGTTTGACCGAGCCTTTGCTTCGGAGGCCTCCTACATATCCTGGGCTAAACAGGAATCAGGTCAATGTAGTTCGGGAAGTTTTGGTAGCCGGGACTACCGTGGACTGACACTTTGCTGTTACTGTTGCTATCGTTGCTGCATGTTGCTGCTTACTGCTTACTGATCTCCTTATTACACCAAAAGAAATTAAAGTTGAACTAGCTATGCTATCAAACTATGAGTTACAAGATTCCTATCTATGATTCTCTTGAAGACTTGATCTTGAATCTTAGCTGATTTGTTGTAGACCTCGATCTGAATCTTGATGCTCCACAAGCTGTACGTGCTCGTTTATTTCTGTAACATTGAGTGAAACGGAGTCGGCGGAGCTTGTTACTTCAATCATCTTCTGTGCAATCCGCGCCTTTGTTTACTCCAACGTTTGGAAATCTTTTCTCTCGGTTCTTTTCTTCTTTTCTTCACTCTGGATTGATGTTCCATTTGTAGGTTATCTCGATCCTTGCATCCCGAGGTCAAACCTATTTGGACAACAAAACAAACAAACGAAAGAAATTTTTCTGCCCCAGTTTTGCTAGGAAAATTTCGTGAGTTAGTTGTGACACAGAAAGTGATTAAAAGACTCTTCGGTATTAGGTAAGAAATCATGGTTTCACAAACGTTCAACGGCTTTCTAGCCGGGATTTTGTAGAAAGGTTTCACGGCTTTCGGTCGGAATTCAAACAATATCTAACGATTTTGGCCGTCGGATCCTCGGCTTTTGGCCGGGGTAAAAGTAAACGGCTCCGCGAGTTTTCGACTGGGAGATCCTCGGCTTTCGACGGGATAAAAGTTTCACGGCTTTCGGCGGAATTCAAACAATATCTAACGGTTTTTGGCCGTCGGATCCTCGGCTTTTTGGCCGGGGTAAAGTAAATGGTTCCGCGAGTTTTAAGTCGGGGAGATCCTCGGTTTCGGACCGGGATAAAAAGTTTCACGGCTTTCTGGCCGGAATTCAAACAATATCTAACGGTTTTTGGTCGTCGGATCCTCGGTTTTTGGCCGGGGTAAAAGTAAATGGCTCGCAGTTTTCGGTGGGAGATCCTCGGTTTCTGACCGGGATAAAAGTTTCACGACTTTCAGGCGCGAATTCAAACAATATCTAACGGTTTTTGGTCGTCAAGATCCTCGGTTTTTAGGCGGAGGTAAAAGTAAATGGCTCGGCGGTTTTCTGATTGGAGATCCTCGGTTTTCGACGGGATAAAAGTTTCACGGCTTTATGGCGGAATTCAAGCAATATCTAACGGTTTTGGCCGTCGGATCCTCGGCTTTTTGGTCGGGGTAAAAGTAAATGGTTCGGCAGTTTTTTTGCTGAGAGATCCTCGGTTTTCTGACGGGATAAAAGTTTCACGGCTTTCGGCCGGAATTCAAACAATATCTAACGGTTTTTGGCCGTCAGACCATCGGTTTTTTAGCGGGGTAAAAGTAAATGGCTCCGCAGTTTTTTGACTGGGGATCCTCGGTTTTCTGACCGGGATAAAAGTTTCACGGCTTTCGGCCGGAATTCAAACAATATCTAACGGTTTTTGGTCGTCAGATCCTCGGTGTTTTGGCCGGGGTAAAAGTAAATAGCTCCGCAGTTTTCCGGTCGGGAGATCCTTGGTTTTCTGACGGGATAAAGAGTTTCACGGCTTTACGGCGGGAAAGACCCTCGGTTCTTTCGGCCGGGGTAAAAGTAAATGGCTCCGCGATTTTCTGGCCGGGAGATCTCGGTTTTCTGAGCGGGATAAAAGTTTCACGGCTTTCGGCTGAATTCAAACAAATTCTAACGGTTTTTGGCCCGTCGGATCCTCGGTTTTTGGCGGGGTAAAAGTAAATAGCTCGCACAGTTTTCGATCGGGAGATCCTCGATTTTTCGACCGGGATAAAAGTTTCACGGCTTTCGGCCGGAATTCAAACAATATCCAACGGTTTTGGCCGTGGGAGATCCTCGGTTTTTGGCGGGGTAAAAGTAAATAGTTCCGCAGTTTTATGACTAGGAGATCCTCGGTTTCTGACAGGGATAAAAGTTTCACGGCTTTCTGGCCGGAATTCAAACAATGCCTAACGGTTTTTGGCCGTCAGACCCTCGGTTTTTGGCCGAGGTTAAAGTAAATGGCTCCGCAGTTCTGGGGAGATCCTCGGTTTTTCGACCGGGGATAAGAGTTTCACGGCTTTATGGCCGGAATTCAAAAATGGAAAGACCCTCGGTTTTCTGGACCGGGGTCTAAATGGATATTGGACTAACATGATTTGATTCTCTTTTTCGGAGTTTTCATTTTCTTTTCTTTTATTTTTTCTTTTGGCCTTCTTTTAGGCGTTCTTTTTAACAAATGCATAGGATAAACCTCTAAAAAGAAACTTACCTTTTTATGTGTTTTCCTTGTTCCAAAGCCATTTCAAAGCTTGCGTATTTCACTTGTTCGAGTTGTACTTTCTTCTTGCACAATTAAACAGACCTGCTTTCAACAAAGAACATTTTATCAGTTGAAAAAGTGGTTGGCTTTGCGGCCTTGGTTATCTTCATGGCTTGATCGTTTCCCCGTTTCCATTGAGAAGTTTGCTACCAATTGTCTTTGGGATGACTTCCTTTCGAACTGACCGGGTTCATTCCCGGAATTCCATGGGGATTTTCCGTGTAGGTTCTATCCTTCTGCCTTATTCTGTCTCTTTCAAGACCTTAACCTTTGATTTCCGTTTCCTTTCTAAAACTCTTTTCTTTTGGAAACAATCGATCATTACGATCCAATCGTGGATTGTAACAATACACCACTGAGGCTGTTTTTCTTTTCTTCTTTACCAGGCGGAGTCCTGTAAAACCGGTCCTGTCACCTTCCTTTGTAATAGTTTCAGAATTAAAATTAAACCGAAAGGGATTCAAAGAAGAAGAATGAATCAAAGAATAGAAAAACGTATCAAAGATAGAGGAGTCCCTTTCGGGGGAGAAAAGAAGGACTTATCTGAGGTATACGCTGACTTTAACCAACATGACATGCTCCTCGGACTAGATGCTTGATCGTCACAAAAACTCCCATTTTCTTATGAACCAAAACGGGTCTATATTTCCGAGCTAAGGAGCCGTGCCAGGACCTCTCATGGTGAAACAAACTTTTCGGTTGATAGCGCCCTTTGCGGGTTTTCGCCAATCAACCTCTCTCATTTCTCTTCTTACCATCGCCAGATAGCACTCTTTGCGAGTTTTTACCAACAGGCTCTCTCATTTTGTATTTCTCTACTTCCATCGTCTTATGGTGCCCGAAGGTTTTCACCAATAAGACTCTCTCATTTTATTTCTTTTCATTCCAGGAACCTCGGATCGCAACAATGATGTTCTCACAATTTCCAATCGATCTCGAAGGACTTGTACTCGGTTCGGGTAACAAGAATTGTAAACAAAATTACAACTTTGGAATCATCTTGACGGATCTTAAACCGAATCAAAATATCATCTGCCCCAGTTTCATTTTTGGGAAAACCGGGATTTTTGTTTTGGTGTGACTGAACCTCAGGGAGAGGTTGCCTACGTATCCTTTCGGAATCAAGTCAGAACGTAGTTCAGGAAATTTTTTTTTTTTTTTTTTTTTTTTTTTTTTTTTTTTTGGTTTGGATTCCAAAGAGGGTAGCCAAAGAAAGGTAACCGGCTCAAAGGGTTTACAAAAAGGGTTGGTAGTGTTTGGGTAGCGGGAATAAAAGCCTTCGATCATTTCGACTTGTGAGGACCTCATTGAAGCAAGTTCAGACATAATACCTTTTCACGGCATCTGCATTCACAGCCGTTTCGGGATCTTTTCCTTCCATGTCTCCCAAGTATAATGCTCCTCTTGGCAGTATCTTCCTGATGATGTATGGTCCTTTCCAATTAGGAGCGAATTTTCCTTTTGCTTCCTCATGATGTGGAAGAATGCGTCTTAAAACCAACTGACCTACTTCGAAATTTCTCGGTCGTACTTTCTTGTTGTAAGCACGAGCCATTCTTTGTTGGTACAGTTGTCCATGACAGACCGCGACCATTCGCTTTTCATCAATCAAAGTTAATTGTTCCAAACGAGTCTTAACCCACTCGCTATCTTCAATCTCTGCTTCAACAATTGTACGAAGCGAAGGAATTTCTACCTCTGCCGGTATCACAGCCTCAGTTCCATAGACTAGCAGGTATGGAGTTGCTCCCACCGATGTGCGTACTGTAGTACGGTATCCCAGTAAAGCGAACGGTAATTGTTCATGCCATTGTCTAGAACTTTGGATTGTCTTTCTCAAAATCTTCTTAATGTTTTTGTTTGCTGCTTCCACGACGGCACCATTGGCTTTGGGCCGATAAGGGGTGGAGTTCCTATGCGTTATTTTGAATTGCTCGCATATTTCTTCCATCAAATGACTGTTCAAATTCGCAGCATTGTCCGTGATGATAGTTGCGGGTATACCAAAACGACAGATAAGATTTGAGTGTACAAAATCCACCACAGCTTTCTTGGTGACTGATTTGAGAGTGATGGCTTCAACCCATTTCGTGAAGTAATCGATAGCCACTAGTATGAATCGGTGTCCATTCGAGGCTTTCGGCTCAATCGGGCCGATGACATCCATTCCCCAAGCGACAAATGGCCACGGCGCTGACATAGGATGCAACTCAGTTGGAGGTGCATGAATCAGATCTCCATGTACCTGGCATTGATGACATTTTCGGACAAAACCGAAACAATCTTTCTCCATGGTCATCCAATAATATCCTGCTCGAAGGATTTTCTTGGCTAAGACATACCCATTCATATGAGGCCCGCATACTCCCGCATGTACTTCGTGCATGATTCTTCCTGCTTCTTCGGCATCAACACACCTTAAAAGGTTAAGATCTGGGGTTCTTTTGTACATGACCTCGCCGCTCAAAAAGAAACCACCCGCATGTCTCCTAATGGTCCTCTTTTGATCTCCAGTAGCATGTTCTGGGTATTCTTGCGTTTTCAGAAATCTCCTGATATCGTAATACCATGGCTTGACGCTTGGTCCTTCTTCGATCGCATTGCAATAACCGTGGCTTTCCCTGATTTGAATTTCCAAGGGATTGACATGGGCGTTGCCCGGATAAGGTAGCATTGAAGCTAAAGTGGCAAGTGCGTCAGCCAGTTCATTGTGACATCATGGGATGTACCTGAACTCTATCGATGCAAATCGTTTGCCGAGAATATTCACGTGTTGTCGGTAAGGGAGGAGCTTAACGTCCCGAGTTTCCCATTCACCTTGAGATTATTTGATAATTAGATCTGAATCTCCCATGATCAACAAATCTTCAACGCCCTGATCAATTGCCATGTTCATACCCATCATACAAGCTTTATACTCAGCTGTATTGTTCGTGCAAAAGAACCGGAGCCTAGCCGTAGGCTGGGTAATGCTGACCAGCAGGAGAGATCAAGATTGCCCCAATCCCTACACCTTTAGCGTTTACCGCCCCATCGAAAAACATTTTCCAACCATGACTATCCTCTGCAACAACTTCTGTCGTATTTACATCTTCATCAGGAAAGTAGGTATTCAATGGTTGATACTCTTTGTCGATCGGGTTCTCGGCCAAATGGCCCGCCAATGCTTGGGCCTTCATTGCCGTGCGAGTGACATAGACTATGTCAAACTCAGTGAGCAGGATTTGCCACTTTGCCAATCTTCCGGTGGGCATCGGTTTCTGGAATATATACTTCAAAGGATCCAACCGAGTAATGAGGTGAGTCGTATGGGCTTGGAGGTAGTGTCTCAATTTCTGAGCGACCCAAGTTAAAGCACAACACGTTCTTTCCAACAAAGTGTACTTGACCTCATAACTAGTGAATTTCTTGCTCAGGTAGTAAATTGCTTGCTCTTTCTTCTCCGCCGCATCACGTTGTCCGAGAACACAACCAAAAGAGTTTTCCAAGACTGTTAAATACAAGAAAAGAGGTCTCCCTGGCTCTGGCGGGACTAAGACTGGAGGGTTTGACAAATATTCTTTGATCTTGTCAAAAGCCTCTTGGCATTCGGTTGTCCATTTGATTGCAACGTCTTTCTTCAACAACTTGAATATGGGTTCACATGTGGAAGTCAACTGAGCGATGAACCTACTGATGTAGTTCAGTCGGCCTAGAAGACTCATTACATCTTTCTTTGTTCTGGGGGGAGGTAAATCCCGGATGGATTTTATCTTTGTGGGATCTAATTCAATACCTCTTCTACTGACTATGAAACCCAAAAGTTTACCTGACGGGACTCCAAAAGCGCATTTGGCCGGATTCAGTTTCAAATCGTATTTCCGCAACCTCTCAAAGAATTTCCTCAAGTCTCGCACATGATCGCCTTGAGTTCCGGATTTGATGATCACATCGTCCACGTACACCTCTATTTCCTGATGCATCATGTCATGGAAAATGGCAGTCATAGCTCTCATGTACGTCGCTCCTGCATTTTTCAAGCCGAACGGCATGACTCTGTAACAGTAAGTCCCCCAAGGTGTGGTAAAAGCGGTCTTCTCGGCGTCCTCTTCATCCATCAACACTTGATGATATCCCGCATAACAATCCACAAATGACTGTATCTCATGTTTGGCACAGTTATCAACAAGGATGTGGATGTTCGGTAAAGGAAAGTTATCTTTAGGACTCGCTTTATTCAAATCTCGGTAGTCAACACATACTCGAGTTTTTCCGTCTTTCTTTGGCACGAGCACAACATTAGCCAACCACGTGGTGTATTGTACCACTCGAATTACCCCTGTTTTCAATTACTTGGTAATTTCTTCTTTGATCTTATCACTGATGTCAGTTTTGAACTTCCTCTGCTTTTGTTGCATTGGGCGACAGTCATGGTAGATTGGTAATTTATGCACCGCTAGATCGACCCCTAATCCTGGCATGTCATCGTAAGACCAAGAAAACACATATTTAAACTCAAACAAGAGCTGGATTATTGCATCTCGTGTTTTCTCATCTGTGTGGATGCTTATCTTGGTCTCTCGGACCTCTTCATCAGTTCCCAAATTAACTGGTTCGGTGTCATTCAAATTTGGCTTAGGTTTATTCTCGAAATGTTCCAATTCTCGATTTATTTCCCTAAAAGCCTCATCTTCATCGTATTCCGGTTCTTGGTTCATTATTTCCAGATTAGGTGGCGTGTTCGGATTTGAGCATGAGTTCCGTAAGCATGTCATGTTATTTAAAGCCGCATTATTAGGACTGAAAAGAAAGGAAAAATAACAAAATTAGAAAGAGTGCAAAAGTAAGGAAATATTTATTTTATTTTCTTGGAATTTTCTGAAAACAAACAAAATTACATTGGAGAAACCAAAATACAAGAAAACAAAGAAAAACATCCAAGCTACGTCCTGAAGTAACTTGTGATGAAGGAAAACGACAGGACAAATCTACCAGAACTCCCGCCTGATTGGGAAGGGTGTGGCTTTCCAATTTTGCAATTTAGCTTCAGGGCCCACATACAGCACCTCAGCGGTGCTTGTTCCTTCTCCCGATTGGACCATATTAACATCATAGAGCATTTGCCTCATGGCCCCACATATGTCTTCAATTTCCTCCGCTGTAAAGACCTCGTCTTCTTCTTCACTGTACCTTGGTCGGACAAAAGTTTGGTACAGATGCGGCAATGGTTGCGGCAGAACCCATCCTTTCTCCTTTCTCTTTTTGGCCCATCTTTCATCTTCAGGGGTTGGGCGAAAGCCCACTCCGAAAAACTTTTCAGCTACAGGTAAAGTTATCAGCTTCGGCACTCCTTGTAAGGACTTTCTCAAACCTTTTCCTGGCTGGAAGCCATGTTTAATCATTTCTTTTGCCACCATGATGGAGGCATTAGACAAAAAGGGTTGGGGGAGAGGGTTCCCTTCTTCGTGTTGATCCGCCAACACAATCTCGAAAGCTTGATAGACAATGTGTTCGCTTCCTGCTTCCGCTTCTAAGCAGGGGATGGATGGATCTCGATAAATTGATTGCTCGTCTTCCCCGTGGACCACGATCTCTTGTCCCTTGTGCTCAAATTTTAACATCTGATGGAGGGTAGAGGGCACAGCTCCGGCCGTATGAATCCATGGTCTCCCTAGAAGAAAATTGTAGGAAGTGTCCATATCTAAAACTTGAAATGTCACTTCGAAGTCCACCGGGCCGATGGTCATAATCACATCAATCTCTCCGACAGTATCTCTTTTCACACCGTCAAAAGCTCGCACACATATGTTGTTAGGCCGAATCCTTTCGGCTCCGATTCCTATGCGGCCTAAAGTGGAAAGTGGGCATATGTCTACCCCCGAACCCCCGTCAACCATGACCCTCTTCATATAGTAGCCTTCGCTTTTGACAGTCAAATGCAAAGCTTTGTTGTGGGCGGCACCCTCCAAAGGCAAATCAGCTTTACTGAAGGAAATCTGATTGATCGCGAAGAATCTTTCCGTCATTCTTTCAAGTTGTTCGGATGAAGTCTCAATAGGCACGTATGCCTCATTCAAAGCTTTTAGCAAAACCTTTTGATGTTCAGTAGACTTCATTAGAAGGGATAACATCGACACCTGCTCTGGGCATTTACGCAGTTGGTCTATCATCTCGTAATCAGGCATTTGCATCTTTTGAAAAAAGACCTCTGCCTCTTCAGCACTTACATGTTTCTTCGACGGGAAACGCCTTTGTGTGGCGTTATTTACCTCCTCCGTGTTTAAGTACTTCTGTCCTAGGACACTCTCAGATGAATTTCCCACAATCTCTTTCCCTTTGCGCATAACAAGTGTTCGTTGGTAGCTCCAGGGTACTGCGGATGGATCTGTCATTGGTTTTTGTTGCACGCGTGCAATAACCACAGGTTCATCTGGTTTTCGGGCCACATAAGTTCCCTTTGGTACATACATTGACGTTTCTCTCTTTAAATGGAACTTCTTGGGGGCACCTATGGACAATGGTTTTTCCACTCTACCTCGTGGGAGGTAAAGGACTCCGCCCTTCCGAGACGATGCTTTCAATTCAATCGTCTTTTCGGATTTGGTTTCAAGAGCTTCAACCTTTTTCCCCATTTTCTCTTGTTTCGGGGTAGCCTCGGGACGCTCCTCTGTGTTGGCGATGGCGATTATCTCTTTCAAAGCTGGGTCAAATTCTTTGTCGTCACAAATCATCCCAATCAACGGTCCGTTGTTGTGGGCTGGTAATGGGTTGTTTGTCACATTTGGGATGTCTTCATCTGCGAAGACGATCCTCCCTTGATTGATCAATTCTTGCACTGCCTTCTTTAACGTCCAACAATTGTCAGCACTGTGTCCTTCAACACCTGAATGATATGCACAGTATATCCCCCTCTGGTAGGCAGGAGAGTCTGGATTCTGCCTGTTCTGCAGAACATGCTGCAATAGGTTTTCTTGCCCGAGTTTTGGGAAAAGAGTGGAATACGGCTCCCCAATCGGTGTAAAGCTCGTTTTGGGTTGCTCACGGTGGCGAGCGTTATTTGGCCGTGGATTATACTGGTTTGGGTAAGGAGGTTGGTTTCTCTGGAATGGAGGTGGATTCCTGTTGGCTGGTGGCTGTGGCCGTGCCTGAGGTTGAATGTTCATGACCGCATAGGGTGGAGGCGGAGGAGCATAAGCCATGCCGTGATGTGGATAGTAATGTTGGGGGACCCTGTCGGAGAATACCTGCCTTGAGGTTCGATATCTCCTGTCTTCTACCGCTGCCATAGCAGATTCTTCTTTCTTCTTGCTTCGGGGCATCCCTCCAGACCCGCCTTGAATGGCTTGGGAAGTTGCCCGAATGGCCGCTTGGCTCAAAATTCGCCCCGTTTTCAAGCCATTTTCTACCATTTCTCCGATCTTGATAGCTTCGGCGAAAGGTTTTCCCATCGCCGACATCATATTTTGAAAGTAATCGGGCTCTTGAGCTTGGAGAAAAGTCGTGACCATTTCAATTTCGTCCATGGGGGTTTCACCCTGGACGCTTGCTCTCGCCACTTGATGGCATATTCTCTGAAGCTTTCTGAGGGCTTCTTTTTTAAGTTCGATAGAGAATTCCTGTCCGGCGCAATATCGATGTTGTATTGGAATTGTTTTACAAAATCTCTGGCCAGATCATCCCAGATGTGCCATCGAGATATGTCTTGATCCATGTACCACTCCGATGCTATTCCGATCAAACTCTCTCCGAAGTACGCCATCAACAATTCTTCTTTGCCGCCGGCACCCCTCAATTGATTGCAGTATTTCTTCAAATGAGCAATGGGGTCGCCATGTCCGTTGTACTTTTCGAACTTTGGTGTCTTAAAACCTGATGGCAAATGGACGTGCGGGAACATGCACAGATCGGCGTAAGATACACTCTTCTGTCCACTCATACCTTGCATGTTCTTAAAGCTTTGTTCCAAACTCCTCATTCTTTTTGCCATCTCATCCTGCTCGGGGGTCTTTGGATTTTGGCTCGGTAGGAACTCATATCGAGGTGGCTGAGAATATGTATTGGCTGCAACCTGGGTATGGTCCCGTGTGAGCGGTGGTGCTGGGAATGTAAAGGATGAGGAGTCGAAGAATGGAGTATGTGCGGTGAGGTGCGTTGTGATTGGAACCGGCAATTCAACGGACGTTCTTGCAGATGTATCATGTGGTGCTACCCGAGGATGGGATGTGGAGGGTGATTCAGAGAGGTTTGTAGCATTGGAATACCCGAACAGAGTAGGTGGGTAATTGATGGGGGTATTTGAAATACCGCTTGACCTGAGAAGAATTTCAGGGAACCCAGGGACCAGACTCGGGGGCTCTTTCCCGTTGTTCCAATCGTCCAACATTTCGAGCATGCGGCAACGCAGCATTCTATTCTCTTCCAAAGCTGCCGACTCAGTAGCCGGGATGGTTGTCAATGAGCTTTCCTCTGAAACGGGAATGGTTGCTAAAGGCATTTCTGAAGACATGTCGGCACCCTTTTTTGATCTAGTAAAATAGGAATGAGTACTTTCAGGCTGCCGAACTTTTCCTTTGGACCTTGTGAAGTACGAATGTGGTGCCACATTACCGCAAAGTCAACCACTTTTACTAAAACCTGGATTTTGGCAAACAAACGGTTAGTCTGAAACAACATAACAGATAAGTAATCTCACGTTGGGTGTGATGCACTTATACAGGTGATAATGTTGCTACATGTATTCGCTTGCGATGCGTCATTCCGGTTTGTATCGATCTTCTTTTTCTCTTAACTTCTTTCCCCCCCCTCTTTTTTTTTTCATTTTTATTTTTATTTATTTATTTTTTAGTGATGGTCGAATCTTATGTGGATTGCCTACGTATCATGTCCCCGCATGAATCAGACCGGGCGTAGTTCGGAAACAATAGACATAAGATGAAGTGTTCATGAATTTTATTTCAACAAACTTAAAACTTGAAACAACTTGCAAAATACAACAATGGAGAAAAACTTGTAAAAGGACAAACAGACTCTAAAACAAAAGACTCTCCTAAGCATGTTCCAACGCCTCGAATCTTTGCGCCCGGGGGGGCGTTGTTTGGCCTTGCTGCAGTTCTTGGGGTGAGATCTTTCTGTATACTTCCCAATTCCGCCATGACCTGGTGGACACATTCCATGATTGAAGAAAAGAGGGCAGGCCGAGGTACTTGTTCGCAGTTCAAACACTTCATAGTAATGTAGTGCCCGATCTCATTGATCCTGGTTCTGATTATGTCTTTTTCTCTGAGCAGCTGCCCTATGTGCCCGTTCTTTGCCCCTAATACTTGAGAGTTGCCGGAGACATGGTCCAAGAGCCTATCTATTTGTCTTTCCATCCGTGCCATCAAGTTGTGACAACGGTCTCTATCTGCTTTAGCATCCTGGACTTGCCTGAGAGTTCGCTCTTTAAGAGTGGCATTTGCTTTTCTCAAATCAACGATGATTGCATCATAGTCTTTCTCTACTTGTTGTAGACGGAGTTCTTCTTGGTGGGCCGCTCTCTTCCATTTTGTTCGGATTGCAACCAAAGCCGCTTTTGCCTTCTCCAAGTCTTCTTGGTGTTCAAAGGCTTTTCTTTCCAAATCGTTTATCAGCATTTGATCACTCCGACTCCTCCTTGACCTTTCTGCGGCCAATTGCATCTCTTGAATTTGAGTTTGGAGTGCTTCTCTTTCCCTGCTCCCAACCGTCCCTTTCCCGATCGAAGTCAGCCTGTTGTATGTCCATGGCTGCTTCCAGGATTCCTTTGTCTTCTTTTAAAGTGTTGATGCAAGATTGGAAATTTTGTGTCGTCTCATGCTCAACCTCCCTAACTCTGGCTTCTATTTCTCTCTCCCAATCGACGGCATACTTCACTGACCTTTCTGACCTTTGCTCTGGTATTGGTTGGTTGTGGAACCATTCAAGATAAGCGAGACTCACTTCTCCCCGTTCCCGGTCGGCAACCATTTCGTTGATGTCGGAGAGTCGACTACCGAACCAAACCTTCTGTGCATAAGTCTCCCTCGGGGTCTCTTCTGTCACAAATTCCCATACAAATGATCGCATATCCTCAATTGGGGCCTTTTTCTGTTCTCTTCCCAGCTGCCGCATGACACGTAGCGGGGCATATGGTTGGAAACCCCCGAAACCCATTAATATGTAGAATGGGCGGTATGTCGACATATGCATGATTTTGGCGGAAGGGAACCAATAATAATTCCAGGTAAGTTGATCGGCTCTCAAAGAGTCGAGGAGTTCTTGCCAAGTCCTCAAGTCTTCTGGAAGGTTACAACAGGCGGCTCTGTTTGTATGACAGCGAATATAATTCAGCCAATCTGCTTTGAAGTTTATCACAATTGGGTGATGGTAGAGATGCTCTATAAACCACATTTGTAATAAAATATTGCAACCCTCAAAATAGTCTTGTCCTTCTTGGCACCGAGTTAAGGCCCGAAAGATGTCTCCTAGTATCATCGGAAGAACAGTGTGTTCCTCGTTACTCTGTAGATATGAGACCACCGCAGCTAAACGGATCCTGATGCGCCCACCACGTTCGGGAAAAACCATGGTTCCCAAAAAGGCGATCATGAAAGCATAGATTCTTAAATCTCCCCAGGCGTCATAATTTAGCTGGTTAACAAATTCGACGTTTGAGAATTTCCCAAACCCTTCCTTATCACCAAATCTGTCGTAGAGATAATCTAGTGGCACCCAACCGTTCTCCATACAACCGAGGGGAACCCGCCGGAGACATAGCTTTTTCAAGAAGTTGTTCACACTTATCCGCCTAGGAGCTGCAGGCCTCATCTTGTGCAAATCTCTTCCGAGCCCTGTGAGTCCGCCCAATTCTTCCAAAGTGGGTGTCATTTCACAATCCCGAAATTTGAACACATTGCTTGTTGAGTCCCAAAAACTCACTAAAGCTCTGATCACATTTTTATCCGGTTTTATCATCATGATGTCCGGAAGAAACTTGAGGTGCTTGTGAACTTGATTTCTTTCCCAAGCTGAAAAACTAGTCCACCATTTACGGAGCCGATCTGGGGTTTTGTCCTGGACCATGAACATAGGTGGCATTTCGTCTCTCACCCTTTTCTGGCCGATTCGTTGCGAGGAAGTCATGCTGATCCTAGAAAAGATAAAAAAAATGGACTTAAGATTTATGAACTTAAGATTTTTTTTTTCAATTTTTTTTTATTATATAAAAAAACGAATCTTGTTAATACGGCCTTTCAACACTTGAAGAAGATTTGAAGGCTGTATAACAGGATACCAGTGTGATATCTATATTCCGTTTTGCAAAATTAGTCCTCCGGCGCCCCTTTTGAGGCGTTTGGCTATTTTTGCAAAATTTCCTAACTCTCGACTAAGAACAAAATCATAATTCTAATATATATTTTTTTTTATTTTTTTATTTTTTTTTTATTTTTTATTTTCTTAAAAAAAAATCAGTATTAGTTGAGCCCGATATGGGTTGCCTACGTATCTCATTTTTGGTGAGAATCAAACTTGCGTAGTTCGAAAATAAAAGAACTAAATTATTTTAAGAAAAGAAAACGAACTATTTTTTTTTTTAAACAGCATTTCTAAAACAAATTACTTTCAAAGGAACTAAGAAAATTTATTTGGAAATTTATTTTCAAAGAAACTAAACTATTTTCATAAAATTAAGAAAATTTATTTGGAATTTTTTGCAATTTTTTCAGAATTTATTTTCAAAGAATTAACTATTTTCATAAAATTAAGAAAATTTAGTTTGGAATTTTTTGCAATTTTTCAGAATTTATTTTCAAAGAATTAACTATTTTCATAAAATTAAGAAAATTTAGTTTGGAATTTTTTGCAATTTTTCAGAATTTATTTTCAAAGAATTAACTATTTTCATAAAATTAAGAAAATTTAGTTTGGAATTCTTTTTGCATTTTTCAGAAATTATTTTTTTATTTTTTGCATTTTTTTTTTCAGAATTTATTTTCAAAGAACTAACTATTTTCATAAAATTATTTTAACTATATACCCCGACGTTTTCCACTTCTTCCTCTTTTTTAACAAACCGGTCGGCATGTAAGATCGAAACAAATAAATGCACACAAAAAGATGCAACAAGTTGGTCTTTTTGTTTCAGGTACACCTGTCCTAGACAGGCCCAACCCCTGTGTTGAGCCTCCTAAGTCAAATATGCACATGATGCAAATAAATGTTCCTATCGGGGATCCGGCATAAGGTCTTGTTATTCTAAATCATCATCATGTTGGAAAAGTGTCTAGACCGGCTTTAACTCGAGCGGACAACTCGAGCCGAAGAGTGTCGGTGCACCGGTAGCATGACTTTCCGGCTTAATTGAAAAAACTCTCCGCCTAAACATGTGTGACTACAAAATCCTTCACCGGGTGCCAAGCACCACAGCTATCTTGAGAAAAACGGGCTATGTCAAGCAAATGCCCGGTATTATATTTCAAAAGACTCAAAAAGAAAAAAAAAAAAAATGGGTATCGGCACAATTTATATACAGTTCACAAAATATCAAAGCGGTAAAACAACATTTAGCATATAAAATATAAACATGTAATAAAATCAGATAATAAGTAAGCCAAATAAAATAATTATTCAAAGCTCGAATTCTTAAACCCTGAACCAGTAGTTCTGGGTTTGTTCCCCAGCAGAGTCGCCAGAGCTGTCACACCTCCTTTTGGCGCGCCTACCCCGAAGGATAAACGTACAAGGGAGTTTTTTCCAATTTAAGTGACAATATTCGAAACGGGATTATTTTATTTATTTCAAAGTCGCCACTTGGAATAAATTATGGTGTCCCAAGTCACCGATTTATTTAAATCCCGAATCGAGGAAATTTCGACTTTCTAAATGAAGTCCGCGAACCAGAAATTCTAAGTAAGGAATTCTGTTGACCCGAGGGAAGGTGTTAGGCACCCCCGGATCCCGTGGTTCTAGCACGGTCGCTTCAATTATTATAAATGGCTAAAAATACCTGATTTTTACATGCTTATAAATTATATGCTCTAATTAAACTTTAAACCGCTCTATTAATTTGAAACCGGACCCAAAGAAAACAAAAACTAATTACGACAGACTCGGACTTTTGACAAATAAAAAATATATCTGAATTACTTAATTTGAAACTATGCCGATTAAAGTCGTTGTGATACTAAAACAAGGAATCAATTTACTTGACAGTATATCCCTTAAAAAAATTATTTCTGATTAAAGACCTTATACAAGATAATAGCTTAAAAGATTGCCTAAAATAAAATATAAATTAGTAAAAAATTTAATCGACTATGCCGGGTGTGAGTATTTCGTCATGGTTCATTACTTGACATAAGATTATCCATAATATAGTGCGTTCCAATTTATTTATTTATTTATTTATTCTATTAGCTAGGCTAACGCAATAGGATACCTGATGGTAATCTTAAAACCCTTTGTTGAAATTCTAGCATCTATCTTATAAATAACTATGACTTAAAATACAAACAACTATGACTTAAAATATCAAAGACATAAATCATTTAATAATCCTAAATACTTCAACATTTAAGGAAATCAAATAAAGCTAAAGGCCTAACATAATGAGTTCCTTCAAGTTCTAGTTTACAAAACTATCTACAAACTAAACTCAAATCAATTCCGATTATATGACAAGATACAGTAAAACCACATTACTAAATCATAGAACAAAAAAAACTAAACAAAAAGGAAAGAAAAGTAAACTATTCTGCTTCAACATCTTTATATCAACTTCTTTTGTCAATTGTCAATTGTTCTCGGCCAATGTGGTTATAAGAATATACCTGGATTTTGACAACAGAAATGAAGTAGGAAAAGATCAGTAGCAGCTCAAACAGATAGCAAACAACAACAGGCCCAGCAGTAACACGGCGACAGCAACTTATAACCCAACAAAACTCGAAACCAGTTTGAAAACTATAAGGCCAAACAAGCTAACAAAGACTAATCTTTAAAGAGGCTTATAGAAAACTGAAGTTCGATTCTCAAATGGAAAAGCAAACTCAAGAAAAGGATAATGGAACAGTTTTTCCTTTCAAAGTTTCACAGACTGGACAGAAGCTCTCTCTGTTATTTTCAATGATTGCCTTCTCTATGTGTTATGCCAGAGAACTTTTCTATGTGTGTATTTTGTGTGTTCTCAAAAATGTGTGAATTCCAGAGAGTATTTCACTGTCTGTGTGTGTGTTCACTGTCCATTTTCCAGGGAGTCTTTCTTCATTTTATAGCCTTCAAAACTCAGATTAACAACATATTTAATTACTCCAGATCTGTCCAGCACATTATTCTCTCCTTTTTTGCACTTTTCAGCTGTATAAACATGGCTCTACACTTTAAACAATCCTAAAGTGCAGAAACTATGTGGGATACCTGCTGTCCAGCAGGTTCCACTACCTAAACATGTGCCTTGCACCCTCAAATTTCTATCCTAAGCTAAACAACTATATCCAATCAGTTTTTTATTAACTAACAGCTAGTTAACATCTATGATTCAACAGCTATAACCAATTCCAATCCTATATTAGAATCAACAATGGTTCAAAACAAACAATCCAACAACCAACTCAACATTCTGAAACAAACAACAAACCGAAAAGATTTTCAATCAAGCAAACAGTGAAACACTGCCCGGAATTTCAAACAACAAATTTGCGAATTGAAACGACGACATTCGTTAAGTCGAATCACAACATGTATGATCGACAACAAAAGCCGACAAACAAATTCACAAATTTGTAACACTCAAAGCCGAGAGAAGAGAAGAAAGATGAAGCAAATACGAAACTAAATGTTCGACGACGCTAATCGACGCGAACCTGTATTCAACAACATCGGTAATCAAATAGACAAAGCAGAATTTTAGAATTGACAATTCACTAACAGTGATTCTCGGCCAAAGCAGAGGAAAGAAGGAAAATGAAGCTAACTAATCGACGACGCTAATCGACGCAAACACATATTCTATATCATTCGATTAGCCGATTACGATATGCGTAATCGACAAACAAATCCGACAAAGCAGTGACTACACAATTTCGGACAGCATGTATAAATTCAATATCAAACAACTTAACGATATTAACAACGAATCGAATTCGATTCACAATCACTCGTTAAACAACGAAGAATAACAAACAATCAAGTCGACCAAATAAAAGGTCCCAAGAGATGAAGAAGAAAACCGAGAGTTTGATGAAATCACAACAATAATCAATAACAAACGAAGACTAACTAAACGACGAGTATAATTAAACAAAAATAGAGAAGAAAAAGGAAATACCTTGAAACAAAAGAAAAAATGGAAATCGGCAGATTGGTATTCGAGGTCGAACGGACCTTAATTGAAATGTTTTCAAATGAAAACAATCCAATTAAGGTCTATTAGACCCCAATTCCCCTTTGAAATTAGACGAGAAATCCCTAATTCAAAATCTAGGGTTCTTGAACCTCGGTTTTGGGGCTTAACTGGTTCTGGCACGATTCGAGCCCGGCTAAGGCTGGTAGGGGTATGAGGGACGTCATGGGAGTGTTCGGGGTGAGTTTGGAGCGGTTTGGCATGGTTTTGGTTTTGACTCGAACCTTCGATCGAAGATTCGAGACGTTCAGGGATGATTCGAGGTGAAAGGGTTATAGCTTCGTATAGAGGGGGAAGAGGGGAAGCTATGGTGTTAATTTGGGGAGGTTTGGCCTACCGGAACCGCCGTGAGGCGATTTCCGGTATGTGGAGTGCGGCAGAGATGGGCGGGGCTGGTTGGTCTCTGTGGGAGACGAAGGAGCTGAGCGAGGTGCTTTGGGAGGGGGCTGGGTCGTGTGGAACAAACATATACTGGGCGTGGGATTTAATCCAAGCCGTTGGATCAACAAAATCCAACGGCTCAGATTTAAAAACGTAGTGGGCGGATCCGGCTGGGCTGGGGCGGCTGGGTGTTATTTTGGGCCTTTCTTGATTTAATTGAATTTGGCCCAAATCGAATTCCACACAAAGCTTTAATTATTTCCTTTTCTCTTCTCTTTTTAATTTTAATTCTCAATTTATTAAAACAAAAAAAATTCTAATTACACTACAAAGTCAATTAAATTATAAGAAATACTAATTAGGTTATATGAACAAATAACACACTCAATTTAAACATCAATTAAATATAAATCACACAATTAGGCATTTAAATACTAGAAAAGCAAAAATACATATTTTTGTGATTTTATTTTGCAAAAAATAAACTTAAACTACCCCTAATTGCAAAGTTAGATCAAAAATGTAAATATGACCTATTTTTTTGTATTTTTATTAATTTAAACACATATAATCATGCATATACAAATGCAAACAATTACCAAAAATAACACAAAAATTCACAAAAATACACACCATAAAATAGACAATTTTTGTTTTGATTTTGTGGGAGTAATTCATGTTAGGCAAAAATCACGTGCTCACAGCTGCCCTTGGAGGAAAATGAATTGATAAGGAAAATATTTTTCAAAACATTTAAGCCAACCAAACATGAGAAAATTGGAAAACATTTTTCAGAAAATATTTTCCTTCGTACCAAACACATAAACTTCAAATGTATGGCATTGATCCATAGTTTGGTTAGCATATATTCCCTCGTACTAACTGGTTGCACAATTTTGTATGTTTTGGTTTCTCACGTGATGCTCGGTACGCGTATTAGAATCGGCAAAATTTGGATTCACAGGCCGAAAAATGTTATATTGTGGGTAAAGCGCTTTTTAATAAATGCGACTTAGCTTCTTCATGTTGGACTAAAACGGCCCAAAGATACTCTTAACATGTTAAAATAGCGGGCTAACCAGTTTTCAAACTGGGAATTGAAAAAGGAATTTTCATATACCTAGACATTATTGGAAACTTTATTACCCTACGTACTCAAGTTTCAGTTTAATTACCTCCTATATACAAATTTACCAATTATATACACTTTAGGAATTAAATGTGTATTCCTTTATATTAGAAATCATTTATTTCCCATCCTTAATCTCTCTCCCTCCTGCGCTCTCTCTCTCCTCTCATGCGCTCTCTTTCTCTCTCTACGTCTCTTTGTATCTCTCAGTCCCTAATTCCGGTAGAGCAAAGGAAAAGAGACCAGCAATTTCACCATTTACAACCATTAAAAAGCTTTGAAGCTTTGAATTCGAATTTAGGTTTTAAAATAAAATATTTGTTTGAATTGGGTGTTGTTGAAAACAATTGAGAATTCTCTCTACATCTCTCTATCTCTCAATCCCTAATTTCAATAACGGAAAACAAAGGAAATCAAATATAAAATATACAAAAGACATATTATATAAAATTTATATAAAATATATTTAAGTGATATTGTATAAATCAAATATAAAATATACAAAAGACATATTATATAAAATTTATATAAATATTTAAGTGATATTTCTAAGCCTAAAGAAGGGTTAATTTCAAATAGAGAAGAACTATTCGTACCTTTAAAATCAATGAGAAACCTAAATACCATTTAACAAATTATGTGTCTTGATAATATTATTAAAATTTACATGAGATATATATAAATTGTACATTGGTTATTATGTAAAGAGTACTCTATCTTGTATCCAACCCTTAGTATCTCCAGTTGTTAATTTACTAATTTAATTTACTAGTTAATTAGTTAGTCAGAATCTTAATATTTTTAATATAGGAATTGTTCTAGCTTGTCTTTTTAGTATTAGTAAATAGTTGTAACTAATCTTTAGTTCTCTGTAGGATTCGACTCCCGGCTCTTAGGTCGGATTATATTTGTTGCGGCCACTTAGTCCTTTTTGTAAGGAATATTTGGGCGTGATCAAATGGCTAAGCTAATTTTTGTTAATTTTCGGCTTACTACATTGTCCTCTTTAACTTGGATATATATAAAATGAATAAATGAGTTCTTTTTTATTCTGCATCATCACGTGACTCAACAGGGGAGATTGACCTATTTCATTCTTCTTCAAATAGCAAATCCGCTTATAAGGAATGATTAAAATAATTTATATTTCTAAATTTAGTAAATTTAGAAAATTCCATTTTCGACATCATTATTTGAAGAAAATTTGATAGTTAAAGATCACTTTTGATCATTTTAGGAAAAAATATGAGTCTTTCTCTTTTATTTGAATCATCAACGATTTCAATGATCTAAACTAGATAAATACACCAACAACAAATCCAATATTTTTTATGAGATGGATAAAAAAAGATTAATTCTCCCTCCGTCTTAATTTATGTGAACCTATATCTTTTTAGTCCATGCCAAAAAGAATGGCCTCTTTCCCTATTTGGAAATAATTTACCTTTATGCAATAATTTGTAACCACACAAAGTATATGTGCTTCATTTTACATCACAAGTTCAAAAGTCTTCTCTCTTTTCTTAAACTTTGTGCCCACTCAAATGAGTTCACATAAATTGAAATGGAGGGAGTATAAGGTAAGATTTTAATTCTTATTCTTTTTTTTATCTGACTGATAAAATCCAAAAAATGGGGAGAGTGTCGTATCTATCAATTCGATCAAATAGACTGAGCAATTGTTACTGTTTATAGATATTGACATGAATGCCTTCCCAATACTGATTAACTCCTATCTACCCCATTCCATCGAACTGATGCACCATAAATCAAAAGAAAATAAGGGTGTGTCTTAGTATTTTTGATTTTATGAAATGCGAGTTGTCTTTATATATGACCGAGTGTCTTTCGGAAACAACTTCTCTATTTCATCAGGTTAGAGATAAGGTCTGCATACACATTACCCTCCGCATATCTCACTTTTAAAACTATACAAAGTCGTTATTGTTGTTATATATACATTTGCTGCTGCGTCTATGCAGGTATACTGTTAAATGGTTGAGCAAGTGCAACGTCTAGAGGCTTATCAATATCCTATAATGTTAGCGGAAACGTAAAAGAAAGAACACAAGATTTAACGTGGTTCGGATCAAAATAATCCTACGTCCACCAGAGAACAATTGCCTTTCTATTATTTACAAAGGAAGGGGAGATTTCCCAATTACACTTAAGAGAATTTCTCTCTTAACTCTCTACTCACAACAATATATTGTATTATTTTTGGGATGGTTTCTACAAATGAAAGAGTGCATCTATTTATAGGGGTAAGGACCTCCTCTTGATGTCATTGGTGACATCAAACTACCTACTCTTGATGTCATGTGTGACATCAAAATAGGAAGCTTCCTCCTAACATTCATGCTAACTCATTCCACCAACTCTTCTAATTGGCATGCCACTATTGACTAAACATAAACCAACATTTTTAGCATTCCATTGTTGACTAAACATAAACCAACATTTTCAATCTCCACCTTGGTTTGCGTTTCGAGCGTGCGTGTGAACAACTCTGGCCAAAACTTCTAAGCTTACCGGGCAATCCCGTTGTAAGAAACAAGAAGAATCAAACCATGGTTGAACATACCACCTCCACCTAACAACTGTTCTCTTCGAAGTCTTTGTAGTGTGCAAACTTAGCGAGCGGGACTATCTTGGTCAACATTTTTGCAGCATTATCGCCTATGATAACCTTCACGACCTTGATAGTTCCCTCTTCAACAACATCTCGAATAAAATAAAATCCGACATCAATGTGTTTAGTGTGCTCGTGAAATCTCTAATTTTTTATTAGATGAATAGCACTCTAACTATCACATCCAAGAGTTGATTCCAGCTGAACCAAACTCAATTTCGCTACTAAACCTTTCAACCAAATAGCTTCCTCCTCGCCTCCGCTGCTGCCATGTATTTTGCTTCTGTCGTAGACAAAGTGACAATCAACTGCAGAGTCGACTTCCAACTAACGACACCACCAACGAGGGTAAAGATGTATCCAGTTGTGGACCTTCTTCTGTCAAGATCTCCTACATAGTTAGAATCCATATAACCGAGAATTGAAATGCCTCCACTTTTTCGAAAGGTTAGACCAACTAGGAAACCTTCAGGCTGATCCATATAGATTGTCTCTTCTAGATCACCGTGTAAGAAAGCAGTTTTGACATCAAGCTGTTGAAGCTCCAAGTCAAATTGTGCAACCAATGCTAGTAGCACGCGAATTGAGCTATGCTTCACGACCGGAGAGAAAATTTCATTGTAGTCAATTCCCTCCTTCTGACTGAAACCTTTTGCAATCAATCTCGCCTTAAACCTAGCATCTTCCACTTCAGGAATTCCTTTTCTTTCTGTAGATTCACTTGCATCCAACTGTCCTCTTCCCCTTTTGTCTTTTCACTAAGACCCATGTTTGATTCTTGTGAAGAGACTCTATCTCTTCCGTCATGGCTAACCGCCATTGTGCAACATCCTTGCAAGAAGTTGCTTCAATATACGAGGAGGGCTCCAAATCCTTAGTCTCTTCTTGTGCATCTACGAACGCATATGCAATCAAGTTTGCTTGATTTATAAGGCATTCCGGTTCTCGTGTCTGCCTCTTCTCCCTCCCCTTCGCAATTGTGTATGGTTCATTGACAGCAAGTTCTTCAAGGTCTACATCTTCCGACTCATCTTTAACCTGAGTCTCTTGATCCTTTTCCTTGGCAAGCTCCACCGGAGACTCCACCTGCTCGTTGTTCTTGTTTCCTGAAAACTCCACGGAAACTTTACGGGGATCTAAGTATAGAGGATTCATCGAAGGTGACATCTCTACTAACTATAAATTTGAGTAAAGACAAACACCAAAGTTTGTATCCTTTTACTCCGACCACATACCCTACGAATACGGCCTTCTTAGCCCTTGGTTCAAGCTTTCCTTCATTAACGTGATAATAAGCTGGACACCCAAATACTCGTAAGTATGAATAGTTAGATGGTTCAACTGGTCATGCCTCATTTGGAGTCTTAAAGTCAATTGCCGATGCTGGAGATCGATTGACAATATGAGCAGCACTGTGAAATGCTTCTGCCCAAAACACTTTGGACATTTTGGCTTGTATGAGCATTCAACGAGCCTTTTCAAGAAGAGTTCTGTTCATTCTCTCGGCAACTCCATTCTGCTGTGGGGTATGCCTGACAGTCCTATTTCTTAAGCTCCCATGAACCTTGCATAATTCATTAAACTCTTCATTGCAAAACTCCAAGCCATTGTCTATGCGAAGATACTTGATTTTCCGCTCCATTTGATTTTCAACCAAAATCTTCCACTCTTTAAATGCTTCAAAAGCAACACTTTTTGCCTTCAAAAAATGCACCCAAACCTTTCGTGAGAAATCTCATAGCTGCTAAACCAGTCTTTTCGGAATGTCATATGTAGAGTACAAGCAAAGTCTAACACCCATTTGTTTCCATAATTATTATTATTACACGATGTTGTTAGTACATAATCATTATCAAAACCATCTACCTATTCAACTGTAGATGCACTCGCCTTTTCCTTGGACTTTGACATTGGGCAATCTCGTTCAAAGTGCCCCTTCTTGCCACAACCCCAACACTCTGTATTCTTCTTGTTCACACGAGACTTTGATCTGTACTTTGATTTGCGCTTTCCCTGTTGGCTAGTCCGGCCCCTCACAAAGAGCCCACTTGCCTGGTCATCTCTGTCTCCTTCGATGTGTCTCCGCACATCACTAGAGTTAAGTACTTGCCGCACTTGCTCAAGCTTGATAGGCTCCTTGCTATACATCATTGAATTCTCAATATCACGATATCCTGAAGTCAATGAAAATAGCAAAGCACATGCAAGCGTCTCCTCCTCCCTTTTAATTCCTGCAATCTGTAAGTCCATGACAAGTTTATTGAACGCATCTAAATGATCTTGTAATGAAGTACCTGACCCCATCTTAAATGTATGAAGACGCCGTTGTAACAACATCCTTGTTGTCACTGATCGGTCTTGGTATAGCCCTTCTAGCTTTTCCCATAACTGTTTGGCCATCTCTTCGGTACTTGTACTGACTTCACAAAGCACGTTAGGTGCAAGGGATAGTTGGATTGCACTCAATGCATCCCCTTCAATCTTCTCCTTCTTAGGAGCTGATATACCTTAGGATACTTTCCGTCAATAGCATGGAGTGAACCTTCATATCGCAGTAATGCCATCATCTGGATCTTCCAGATGTTGAAGTTGTTGCGTCCACTGAATCTATCAATTTCAAACTTCATGGAACTCATCTTTGCTTGTTCATTCTCCTTGGATCGCTAAAGAATCCTGTCGCTCTGATACCAATTGTTAGCAAACGTAAAAGAAAGAACACAAGATTTAACGCGGTTCGGATCAAAATAATCCTACATCCAGCAGAGAACAATTGTCTTTCTATTATTTACAAAGGAATGGGAGATTTCCCAATTACACTTAAGAGAATTTCTCTCTTAACTCTCTACTCACAACTATATATTGGATTGTTTTTGGGATGGTTTCTACAAATGAAAGAGTGCATCTATTTATAGAGGTAAGGACCTCCTCTTCGAGGGTCTTTCAGAAACAATCTATTTATTCCATCGGATTAGAAGTAAGGTCTGCATACACACTATCCTCCGCAGACCCCACTTTTGAAACTATACAAAGTCGTTATTGTTGTTATATATATATATTATAAATGCATATGAGAATATCTTGTCAAAACAAGACTAAAGCTAGATTACAGTTTTAATTGTATGTTTTGATAAAATAAAATGAGCAACATGCTAAGACTATGTAGACAAGTGAATTTGCTTAAGTGACGAGAGTGCTCTACTTCCAAGTTCCAACCAATTATGTTTGCCCTTTTTTTCCTTCTTTAAGACTTCTAAATATATTTCAATGAGACCATATTCTCTATTAGAATTAACAGACCAAAGTTACAATTTATTACTCCCTTTTCTTACAAATTAGAGTACGAGGGTCAAGTAACTTATTTTCGGTGTAAATTTGGACATAAATTACTTAATATTTTTGGAATAAAATATATATATTTAGCTAGCGTTTAGTCATATATCTCAAATTTATTTTGAAAAATCTGATTTGGGTTTAGTTTGAAGATAAAAATGTATTTGGACATACATTTTCAAAACATATTTCCAACTTTATTTTGGAAAAACATGAATATAATTCCCAAGTTTGGGGTTTTTGCCCAAATTCAGCTCAATAGCTGATTTTGGAATTTGAAATTTTGGTGTTTGGGATTTTGTATTTATGGCCAAACATGAGTTTTGAAAATAAATTCAAATTTATTTTGGCGAAACTCATGGCCAAATAAACCCTTAGAATCTATAGAACAAAATAATGTACGTCGCCATAGTTAACAATTCAAAATATTTAAAACATATTTACAAAAATATGATTAAAGAGAACCTTATTTGACTCCTCAAATAATAATAGGTTCATTTGTTACTCAAACTAAAATTAACAAGTTGGGGGTTAATTTAACATTTTCATCATCCTCAAATTACCATTTTACCCCTTCAACACCGATTCTTTCTCCCTCCTAACATTCTTTTCTAAACCCTGCTTTCTCCACATGCACTCCCATTAATCTTTTTAGAAGTTAGAACCAAGACAAAGGATCAGTTAGATTTGAGAAACTCCCCACTCCACCCCCCCCCCCCCCTCCCCACACACACCCCCACCCCCACCTCACCTCTCTCTCTGCTGTCCCTATCTCCCTTTGTTTTTCTGGTCCTCCAGAATTCTCTTGCTAGATATGATATGATATATTTCTTTCCAAATACAAATCCAGCCATTGAAATAAAAATATACAAAACCTTCTGTTTCTTGTTCATCCATTAAATGGCTGATGCAACTGCTGAAAAACAAATATGTGAAGAAAATGAGGATGAAGAAGTCAGCAGTAATGAAGTAGTTAGTCGAGAAGAGATTCAATCTGCCATTGCTAAAGCTGTAGAGCTCAGAGCTATTCATGCTGCTTTATTACAGGGTATTAATAGCCCTGCATCTAATCTCATAAAGTTTCCTTCTTCTTCTTCTCCTGCTTCTGATTTTCCTCATCAATTCTCTGCCCAAGATTATCCCATTTTCACTCCAGTAAGTACTCTTCTTTTTCTTCTTCTTTACTTTATTATTGCCTTCTAACTTCATGGCATTTCTCCTTCATAGATTTGCACTACACCCATTTTGTTTTTAATTCATTCCTTTGGTCCAAATGGAGTATAGCCTGCTTCTTATTTACTCTCTTAGTCTTACTGTCTGTTATATTTTTACTTTGAAGAATTAACCGTCCACCTAAACACTTAAACTAAAAATTGACAGAGGATATACACATATAGGCATAACTTCTATACAGACTCGTTAAAGGATACATGCACTTGATCTGCATGTAGACCCAAACCAAAAGAAATTAAAAGTATATATTGATTAGAGCAAACCACATATATGACGGTAAACTTAGTCGTATCGGCTGTTTACACCAAACCAATAGATACATGACATGTGTCTTGCGTATGAATTTGAATCATTTAACCATGATAAATTATATGCATTTTCATCTAACTAGATTAATTAACCATGGTATGTTAATATAGTTTTGTGTTAAAATCCCTTTAACTCTGAGGTCACTTATACCTTTGATGCTTGATGATCTTCAGGCCCAATTTCTTCAATTTGGTTTCCCAGCCCAATTGTTGTTGGGTTTACAACAGTTGACAAATCTGATTCCACGTGTTGAATACGAGCCGATTTGCCATAAAACTTAAATTTAACCAATTGGGAGCCTTGGAGCAACAATCAGTCATTAATGCTTGCATTAGAGTAGACCGTTTATATCACACCCCTTGAAATGTGGCCTTTCCTTGGTCCCAGTATGAATATATGATACTTTCTATACCGAACTACCATTTTAAGAATATAAACAACCCCAAAATATAACAACGGATAAAATTAAAATATACTATTATGTAGTAAAAGGATAATATTATACTATGAAAGTAACATATATTTAGTGGCTGCTCTAATATATACAAAATCCATCAACAAGCTTTCTTGAACCATGGTTCTTGCATTTGGTGGGGGGTTTTGGTCCATGTAATTATATAATCTGATGATCTGTTTAGAAGTCTGTGTTTGACCAATTCATGAATAAGAATTTTATTCCTTAACTTCAAGCATACTCTTCAGATACTGCTTCCATGGTTTAATATTGAATTAGCTTAGTGTTGCTACTAAAATCCAAAAATTAAAGGAAAGGGAACAAGCAGTGTAACTGGGAATAAAATGAAATGTAAAAGCAATTATAACTAGAAAGGCAGTAGACATTTATCCTATGAAAGTAGTAAAGATCTTGTTCAGATAGGGGTTCCCAAGCTTTAGTGAGTACAATGCCAATGCCATTGTAGAATGTGAAGAACAAGGATGATGAAATTAAGCTTTTAGAGTGTGTTAATGGAGTGAGGAATTGCCGCGTTTTGCTTGATTTTCTTATGGCCTTTTTAGAAGGATGTAGGGTTCTTTTAATGGTCGTTTGTTGTGCCCAACCAACCGGCTAAAAGTAAAAGTACCTATCTATATAGTGTAATTTTCCGATGTTACTTAAACAAAGGTGGTCTACCACGGGTCGTTATGGTTGACCTGGTGCTCGCTGGTACGTTGAGTCGAGTCGTGCCTGCATTTGACTGGGCGTGCTCAGCATGCTCTGCGTCGCCTGTTGCACCACACCCAAGATAAATTTGGCATCAAGTCCTTATTTGGATCAAAATTGGCCTTGGATTGCTGTATGCCCAAGATAAATTATCAAAATTGGCCTTAAATCATCTAATCCCATAGTTCAGTTCCTTTAGAAATGGTCAAGTATTTCAATCTGCTTTCGCCAATTGAGACTATGATCTTGATTCAACATTTTGTGCAGAGCTATGAAGATGAACCATTACCAGGATACAAACAACTACAGTTAGATCACAATCCAAACTATGCTGAAATTTGGGATGAATATGGTTTTGGAGGAGTAGCAAATGGTAATAATGAAGCCATCATATCGGATTACAGAAAGGCGAGTTTGTCCTTGAGGAAAGGATTTACTAACAGTTTGATCAACTTAGAACCCCATGTTTGTCCGGCTGATGATCAGAAATCGGTCACAAGCTCGTGTACCGATCAAATCACTATGCATAGAGCTTCTCCTATTGCTCACAATTACAGCAAGACTAGGAGAAACTCGTTAGGGGACATAAAATCGGTTTCATCTTGCAATAAGTGTAAGCCTGCAATAATTAGTACTGAGGCTGATGGATCTAGCAAGAGTGGGAAGAACTCGAATGTTGTCGTGCCATTGTCAGATTCTCATGTTTCTGTTCAATCATCGCAGCCAAAGAGTAAAGGGCTGAACTTATCATGGCTGTTCCCTAAGCTAAAGAAGAAACACAAGATAGAAAGTTCACCAACACAGGACAAAATCCGACGTCTCTCAGATTGTTAAGGATATTGGATTGGTTTCTATTGAAATGTTGAAGAAAGAGCTCGTGCAAGCAAACGACAGCAGAGATGCAGCATTGATGGAAGTCGCGGAAATGAAGTCTTCTTTAGGAGAGCTAAAGGAAAAATTGGAGTACTTAGAAACTTACTGTGAGGAACTCAAGAAAGCCTTGAGACAAACAAAACAATCAAAAGAATCCCCTGTATCATCACAGCTTAGAAATCTTTCTAAAATGGGAAAATCCATTGATGGGGACGGAGAAAATCTGATCGCGGTTAGTGAAGAGGTAATGCTAGAAGGGTTTTTGCAGATAGTATCAGAATCAAGATTATCAGTAAAGCAGTTCTGCAAGACTCTAATTGGACAGATTGAAGAGACAGACAATTTGTTAACCGATAACTTGAACCATTTGCTTCAACCTTACAAACTATCTCTCAACTCAAAGTACTCTAGGGCAGTTCTATACCACATTGAATCCATCATAAACCAATCACTTTTCCAAGATTTCGAGAACTGTGTGTTCCAAAAGAATGGCTCACCAAAGCACTTAGACCCTCAACAAGAACGCCACACTCAGTTCTCTTCCTTTGTCGCGTTGAGGAACCTAAGTTGGAATGAAGTTTTAAGAAAGGGGACAAAGTACTATAGTGAAGACTTCAGCAAGTTCTGTGATCAGAAGATGAGTTGCATTATCACAACACTTAATTGGACAAGGCCATGGCCTGAACAACTACTCCAAGCATTCTTTGTTGCTGCTAAGTGTATTTGGTTGCTGCATTTGTTGGCGTTTTCGTTCAATCCTTCTCTCAGGATTCTACGAGTTGAAGAGAATCGAACTTTTGATATGCATTATATGGAGGACGTTTTCGCGGATAGGCAAAGACCACAAGGTTCTAGCAGGGTTAAGGTCATGGTTATGCCTGGTTTTTATGTGCAAGATAGAGTACTTAGGTGTAAAGTGATTTGCAAGTATAAATCTACAGCCTAATTAGGATCTCTTTTTGAATTCTTTTTTCTTTCAAATTTTTCTCTTTACCACAGGTAATCTAACTTGTAATATTGACTCTATGTTAATCATTTGCTTGTAATGCATTCTCTAGTATTTATTAGTATTAAATTGTGATTAAATTATAATATTAGATACTTCTGTGGAATAAATTAAACAATTGCTTATAATTAAATTATCTCTAAATTTTATCTTATCTTATTCTTTCTTATTTTCTTATGAAAAATATTGAACCACTAAACTGCTGTAAATTCTAGTTTAAATACACAATGATTAATAATAATTATGTCTCAATCCCAAACTAGTTGGTGTTGGCTAGCAAATTGATTAGTTTTTACGTCAAACATTAACTTATCATAACCTCCTCCTTTATCCAAGTTTAAAATCGGTAATGTGATAAGTTCAGGCAAAGTTCACAAATTAGTAAAAATATGGTAAATGGGCCAGAAAAAAGGTTTGATGATATACTTTTGAGTCATTATTGATTTTTTGACCCTATATAACAGAAATTTTGAGAAAAAAATTATTTACCCGAATTTGGCCATTTGGAAACTAATTACAATTCTTACCTAAGCAATCTAAAATTATTACCCGTACAAGAGGCCCCAACGCACATATGACAAAAAGAAAAGAACGTTTATTAACCCTGAAACTCAAATATGATGAATAACCTCATTAAAATTTTAAAATGCCATTAGCAACAAACATAGGTCTAAACTACCTTAAACGTCTCATTAATCACAGTAATATAAAATACATAATTACTTTTAGCAATGCTGGAACTCTAACCATTAAATTGGATATACCTAGCAATCAAACAATGTATCTGTATGACATGTTAATAAATATTCTCTAATAAACAAGCCAAATAAGTTGTCGAAGCTAGTAATGACAATACATAAAAAGGTGATCTAATCTAAAGTTTCACACATGAAGGTTTCACACTAAACTGTTAATTATCAGTTAGATCCCAAATGCTTAAACATGAAAACTCATACATTACAAACAATAAAGCTAAATAACTAGAAAGAAACATATGAGAAGTAAATAACTAGAAAGAAACATATGAGAAGTAAAACTGAAATTTAGCATTATAAGCTAAACTATTTAAACTGAAACTTGACACATGAAAGAGATACTATTAATATGTGGTACACTATTTTTTTATTTGAACCAGAGAAGAAGACGGATTTGTATTGTATACCCAAATAGTATACAAATATACCATTTTAGTATACAATTCATTCCAACTATATACCCTATTGGTATAGCTATATACTATATTGGTATCATATGCTAGTTAAATTATTTTTTGGTTGTATTACCTGGATTTAATTGGTACAATATTTGATTTTCTTTTGATAATGATAATATTTTACAATATCTTGAAATACCTTATTATATTAATATGTGATACACTATTTTTTTTATTTTTCTCTTTATGCATGTGCGTTATGTAATAGTAGTATAGTCATATAGTTGCCAAAAATTAAGTAGTAAAATTGTATACTATGTTGGTATAATTATATCTCATATTGGTATCATATGGTAGTTTGAACATTATTTTGGTTATTTTAGCTACACCTTAAGTGATTCTATTATAAAATAATTTATATCAACATGAGTTGCATAATGCTGGAATTTTTGTGTGTTTGATGGACACAAATTATGTGTATTAATAGTTTTTATAGTTATAGGCAATTGTTGGAAATACCCCATACAACTATATATCCTCTTAATATATGAAATGAGCAAGTTATTTTGCGAATATTTAACTAGCAATACGAGCATGTAATTTTCTCATACTTTTATTGCATCCTTTAATGTTTTGGTAGAGTAGTATAGTCGCAAATAATTGTAGCAATATTCTAGAGAAATTATATGCTTTGTTGGTATACATATATACCATATTGGTATCACATGTTACTAGAAGTCTTTTTCGCTACTTATACTTTTGTTCTATTTTTTAATATTTTATATTATTTTTATTCTAACTAGTATATGTGGAGATTTGATTGACGTAGATTATGTTTTCTTGCTCTATAACTAGTTGTATTACTGCAAATGGTACATTATTGATTGATATTTATAGGGAAGAAGATCAAGGTTTGCATGACAATCACGTGTTGATTCTTAGAATCTAATTATGTAATTCATGTGCACTAGTTATCAATGATATTCAGTGCATTAAATCAAGTGACAACTGATATTATTTCAGTTTACTAATTAAATTTAAAAATTAAGAAAGAAAAATAAAATAAAAGGTATATTGTACAAGTTATATTTTAAAAAAGTAAACAAATATTTACTATATCATTATTTTTCTTATTGTATAAAAAAAGAATGATAAAAAATAGTGAAAACAATAAATAAAATTAGATTATGAAGAGAAAAAGAATATAAAAAAAGTTAAATGAAATTAGAAAAGAAAAAAATAGAAGAAAACGAGAGGAAAAAAAGCAGAAAAGTAAAAAAAAAGAAAAAAAAGAAGAAAAGAAGCATTGAAATAAAAAAGAATTAGTTAATAAAGAAAAAATTCTATACAAAAACTACTATGGGTAGGAAATGTAATTAGATTATGGGTAGAAAAATAAGTGGGTAGATAAGGGTAAATAGTTTTGTTTTTGTAGATAACTGTGTCAAACTCCCTAAAATAAAGACAGGCAAACAACTGATCAAATACCTTGTCGAATGTGGCTTATAATATCGGGAGAAATTTAAAAAATAGCCAAATTAACAACTAGTCATTCAAAAATAGCCCAGTTCCAAAAGTAATCGAAATTTAGCCACTTTTCATGTAAAGATAAATATAAACGAAAATACTGTTCGAAATTCGGAAAATACGCCCACATATTATACGGGAGTTCCAGCATAAATATGCTTGAACTCCCGCATATTATACGGGGAGTTCCAAGATATATATATATATATATATATATATATATATATATATATATATATATATATATATATATACACGGTTTTTTCATATTTACATTTTGAGTTTAAAGATAAAATTCTAAAATTTGAATTTAAATTAAAAATAAAATTTATCTTTTTTTAATCATATTATCATACTTAATTCGGTTAATGATCATATGCAATCATGTTAGGAATTTTTGTTATTTTTTTTAATTATTTAAATACTATTTCGCCTCTAACAAAAAAGAAATTACTTTATATAACTATAAAACTCTTTCACATTTAAAATCCTATAAGTATAATTCTTTGAAAAAACTGTAGCTAGATTTAAACAAAACAAAATTCTTTTAAAATAAATATAATATATAGGGTGCACGTCTATGTTTATCTAAATAACAAAAAAGAGTTTACAAAATCAAATAAAAGTTTACTTACATATATAATAAAGTAAACATACATGCTGGAGAAAGAAACAACACAAAATCAATCAATATTAAAAAAAGTTGTTTCTTTTTTTCTTGAAGAATATTTGTTTGAAGAGTCAATTTGCATAAATGAACATCAAACAAATAACAAAACTTTGGCTATACAATTACTATCATTAATTTCAATTTAGCACATTCAAGAAATTAAAGGATATAAGATGAAATCCCTTCATTTAGCTATAGTCAAGCCAATATTGCAAGGGCATATATTTTTTTCGTTGAAGAATATTAGTTTTGAATCATTAGATTATGTGAAAGATTTTTTTTTTAAACTGAACAAGAGAGAAATTAGTTTCTAATTGATAGTTTTTGTAGCAACTAATAAGTGTAACAAAGAGTATATATAAAGAAAAAATTCGTATGACTGAAATATTTTTTTTAAATGTAAACAAATTATTTCGAAAAAAAATCTTTACTTTTTTTAATTCAAATATAATAAAAAGATAAGATATTTTTGAACATTAGTAGAGAGTTTTAAAATTATTATAATAGAAGTTATATCATGGATAAACTCAAAAAACTGAAATCTTATGGAATATTTACATTATATCCGGTCATATTTATTATTTACTTTTTATAGCTAATATAAATAGATGATACACCGACAACACACGATTATACACATATTATATATGGATTATATGTAAATTACACATCATTCAATTTTTTAATTTAAGTGGTCGAGTGAGCACCTATTGAGGCTGATTAGATAAATCCAAAGAAAATGAAATAATTTTAACCAAATATTAAAAATATAAGTAAATTTCATATGTAGACAATATTTATTAAAATTCATCCTTTTATCGTGAAATAAATTAATTTTTGTAACAAAAGAAAATAATGACATAACAATAAGATAAAAGAAAATAAATATTGAAAAAAAATGTTATAAAGATCTAAAAACGAGAAATAAAAGACGACAACAAAATTTCTTCTTATCTTTCATCTTTGTTGAGTATAAAAAATTTGAAAGTTAATCCCATCGATTTTAAATATTTTTTTTCAACTCAAATCATAGATTATAAAATAAGGATATCTTAGAATATTTCTTTTGTAATTTACATTATATGTCGTTTTTAAAAAATCACTATTACTAACAAACTGATATGATATTCGAATTTGAATTGGAATGAAATTTAAATAGTTTGCATTGAGGTTAAGCTATGGTATCGAAAAATAAACTTGATAATTTTAAGATAGTATATGCAATATTTTAAAATAATAATCAACTAATTTAACATTTAATGATTTAAAGAACAAAATTTTGTATATATATATATTTAAACATGGTTTCCGGGCATCCCTTTCCGAACCCGACTAGATATACCCACCGAGTCCCGCTATTTCAAGGCGGGTGCATGGTTAGTTCCACGAGGCCCTAGAGACGCGGCCAGAAATTGAAATTTCAAAATAAAAATATTTTTTGAAAGATAATATCATACCAAATAAGAGTTCAATTCATAGTATAAGAGTCACATCGTAATCAAAGAATCCTTTATATCGTGTCAACCTTTGTGCTTGCCATAAATATGCGTTAGTATTTCACCTTTTGATTTCAATGACACCTATGAGAATAATGCAAAAATAAAATTATCACTATGAGAATTGAAAAAATGTTAGTCTTTTTTCATGTAGTGTTTCTTAATTAATATCTGACGATTATCTATAATTATTTAGAAGGTTTAAATGTTAAGGTTATTTACATATAATTCAAATAACTCGGATATTTAACATGGTTAATGTCAAATATCAAAATGGAGTAAAAACAATTCACTAGCTACAAATTTTTTTATATTTTTAGATAGCCAACTAAAATGAGTTTTGAAGTAAGAATAACATTTTCAATTACATTATTATAAAAATAATTATTATTGAAAAATAATATTTTACATAACTATTTTTGAAAAAAAAACAATATTTTAGAAGCTGAAATTTTAAGAAAGAATATTTTTAAGAGATATCAACACAGTCTTATCCAAAGAGTCATTTATTGTCTCAACATTTGATTGTTTTGTCATAAATATGAGTTATTATTTTGATTTCTGACTATTTGTAGGATCAATGACACCCGCAACAATAGTATCAAAAAAGAAAAATAGAAGAGATGGTTAATTTTTTCACGTAGTTAATATCCAATGATTATCTATATTTACTGAGAAAGTGAAAATTTTAAGATTATTTACATACAATCCAAATAACTTAAATATTTGATATGATTAGTGTACGCGCATCCGCGCAGTTACTAATACTAGTAATAATAATAATACTAACAATAATAATAACATTCTATATTGTTTACTTCTGCCACCCGTTATATTATTCGTCTAATCTAGCCCCTACCGTTAATCAATCTTTTTAAAAATTGCCCCTAACCCTAACGAATCTACACCATGGCAGCTTACCCACTCCATTTTTTTCATATAAGATGCCAAGTCACACGACCCAATGGACCCTCATAGTCCTCTTCCCCAACCACTTTCTCTTCTTCTCATTTCTTGTTAGTATTTCTTTTGTTCTCACCAAACACTTACATATCGGAAATCACTACTGGCCAATGACAAATGGTCAGAAACACACTTGAGACACCGATTTAGGCCATAAAAATTAGATCCGAGCGTAGGTGACTAAAACGCCATCGCCAGAAAATGTTTGCTTTGCCAATTTTTTTTTGCTTCGACAGAAAATACGGACTCCTGCCACCACTAGCCATAAAAGATGATTTATGGTAAAACCAAGTCAAAAGCCAAAGCAAAAAATAAAGATTAGAGGATTTTCGGTGGGATCTGGGGAGGATCTATTTTCCGACTAAGTTCAAAAAGTTTCGGAACCTCCTAAGTTTTTAGATCTTACAAATTGCTAAGAAGAAAGAGAATGACTAGGAAGAGGGGAGGGGGTGAGGCAGTGGTATTTTATCGATTTTTTGGTCAAAATTTATAATGGATTTTAGTTTTCATGGTGGTTGAAAAAATAAAGAGAGAAAATAGTGTGTGTGAGAGAGAGTATAGGTAGACGATGGTGGTGTCCTTGTGATTTTATCGATGAGTATCGCCGATTCCATTTATTAGGTTAGTGGACCAAGATTGCTATTTGAATAACGAAAGAAGAAGAAGGGAGACAAATGGAGGTTAGTGCTAGATGGAAAAAAATTTCAGTGACCTACCATTTCCGGCATTTTGGTGTGATGTGAGGGAAGACAAGAGAAAAGAAAGAGAAGAGAAGGAGGAGGAGATCGAGGTGAGAGAGTGGAGCTGGGTCAATGTCTGGTGGGTTATTTTAGAGATCGAGAGGTTTAAGGTCGGGTAATGGGGCTGAAATGGTAGGTAGGTGCTGGTGGCTTTGAGTGGTGTGGGAAGAAGAAATTGTAGGGGAAGCTTGCCTAGTACTTGTGTTGGGCGCCATCACGATCGAGTTTGAGGTCGTAACAGTCAGCTGCCACGAAATAGATCTGTTAGGGTTATAGGGCAATTTTTAAAAGTTTATTAACGATAGGAGCTAGAATTGATGAATAGTGTAACAGATGGTAAAAAGTAAATAATATAGTATAGTAGAAGGGTAACTTTGGACCTTTTCCCTTAAAAAATGGGATACAAAGATTACATATTATACATAGATTACAAATATATAATACATTCATCAATTATTTATAATTTAAATTGTTGAATGTGCGGCTATTATTCTTAAAACTCAAATAGTTTGAGATGGACCAAGTTGCAAAATTTCTGAATGCTTTTGTCTCAAACTTTTAGGAGTAACATTTTGTAGATCACCCATTAATTAAGAAAATGTTATTTGGTCCTTTAAAATGTGGATTAAATGACAATTCATCCGTTCGGATTGCCCAAATTCCTTCAAATGTTCAATTAGGGCTTCAAATTTGGAATTGCGAACAACCATTTCCTTTCCTTTAAGGTCTTCCCTGTGGCTGTTCTTCGATTCACTTTCCATAGTTCCATTAACATTACGATCAAGGCTTGAAATAGTAAGCTGTTGCCCCTTTTAGTTTCACTTGTTCAATGATTCCCAATCCTTAATCCTCTTAATGTTTAATTATATTGGAAAAGAGCGAATATTATATCTTGGTATTGGAGCCCAAAATTTTGTGAATGTGGGCAAAAATTGATGACTTTACGTTGTCATTTTGTTTGATTGAGAAAAAGAAATTGGCAATTGAGAGTTTAGGTTCACCTGAAGTTTGACATTTTCATGGCTTCTCAATTTGTTATTTTATTTACTTGAAAATGGAGACAGGTAACAACTTCTTCTGATTGAATAGGAATAGGAATCATGTGCTACATTAAAACTTTGCTTATGCCTTGTATCCATGATATGATCGAACTTATATACTAATAAAATAGATTGCCTTCGGGGAGCTTCAAAGCTTGAACTTCCACTTTCAATAGAAGAAGCACAGATGGCACTAGTCTTGATTGGTTGTTTTGAAGTGAAGGGATTTTCCTACTAATGAGTACAGATATACGGCTTTAGTATTAGAAAAAGGATTAGCAGGGTGACGTGCGAAGTCTTCAATGAATACAGGGGAATTGGCCAAGTATTACTTCACTTTCTCTTAGTGCAAGCTATTGCTTAGCGATTGTTCATCTTCCACTGCCCGATGCCGCAACTCCCCTAGTTGCACATGGATGTACAGAGAAGGCCATCACTCGGGTTCTTTGACATCGACTCAGTTGCTAGGAAGAATGCAAGCTTAGAGCCAATAGAACTAGTGTTCCTTCGTCACCCTCTAGCGTACCAAACTTGTGTAAAGCATGTTTTCAAATATGCTTACACAAAAGTAGCTGCTGTAACCTTTTGTAGTGTACATTTGGTGGCTATGACTCTGAAATATTTAATTTTGTGCTTCTATTTGTTTAGGAGGAAGGGAAGCCTAACTGGTAAAGTTGCTCCCATGTGAGTTGTGACTAGGAGGTAACAGTTTCAAACCGCAAATTAGCCTCTTGCAGAATTGTAGGGTAGGGCTGCGTACAATAGACCCTTATGGTCCGGCCCTTCCCCGAATCCTGCGCATAGTGGGAGCTTAGTGCACTGTACTGCCCTTTTATTTGGTTAGGACTTCGGAGTAGTATGCTTCAGGGATCTTGGAATAAACCAGTGCTCCATTCTTGTCCTTTTATAGGCTATGAAGCTGCCAAGCTACTTTGAACTAATCATTTGAAGTGAATTATTATATGGGTCGTTGAAAAGAAATTATTAACGGTCGCTTGTTTGAACAGCTGCTGAAATTCCTCTTGAATTTTCTGGAAGCCTTTTCTTTTTGGAACAATTGAAGTGCTGTCATGTTTTTCGTCGATCATTGATGTCCTTGGTTTCGATATGCTTTATTATATTAAAGTATCTAATTGTTAAATGGTATTTGCTAAATGATGATTTGAAAGTCATTTTGCAGATTCATTTCTCTTTTTTTTGTTATTTCTTGTGATAAAATAGAGCTTCCTACCAAAACAAAAGTATATTCAATTACGAGGTGGCACTATGCTCTCCACTTGGTGTTTAGTTAGGAGGAGGGTATAAAAGCGGACAAAGCTTGGTATTTAAGTTGGGTGGAGGGACCAGTGAGCCAACTGGAGTTGAGACTGAAGCCCATAGGGAAGTTTTCAATCTTTCCAAAAAAAAAAAATACTATGCTCTCGAGTTTAGACAAGAGGGGTTGCTCTGATGGTAAGCAACCCCCACTTCCAACCGAGAGGTTGTGAGTTCGAGTCTCCCCAAGAGCAAGGTGGGAAGTTCTTGGAGGGAAGGATGTCGGAGGTCTATTTGGAAACAGCCTCTCTACCCCAGGGTAGGGGTAAGGTCTGCGTACACACTACCCTCCCCAAACCCCACTAAGTGAGATTATACTGGGTTGTTGTTGTTGTTATGCTCTCGAGTTGGCAATAACCAAATGACCAGGCTTATTTGTTAGTAGTCTTGAGATTCCCAATCCCCTACAAATAAAAAAGATTTTGAAGTTGGTGTATAAACACCAACTAGTTTTGATCATTCAATTACCTTGTATTGAATGGTATGTAACAACTAAAATCTTACAGTTTCAGGTTTTTGTTTGTTCTTGCACACCGGTCTGAAGTTTTCTGCCAATTGAAGTTTGGTAACACATCCATGAGTTCACACCAGCCTAATTCGGTTGATGACATCTTCGACTCGTCACTGAATTTAGAGGACACTCATTACAAGGAAGGCTACTCTGAAGGCTGTTCTAGCGGCCTTGCTTCGGGTAAAGATGAAGGCCGTGAGGTGGGGCTGAAAACAGGGTTTGAAGTAGGTGAGGAGTTGGGTTTTTACAGAGGTTGCGTTGATGTCTGGAATGCTGCAATACTGATGCAACCAAACTGTTTTTCACCGCGTGTGCAGAAAAGCATCAAGCAGATGGATGAATTGCTCCAAAAGTATCCCATTTCTGAACCAGAGAACGAGTCTGTCACTGATATTATGGATTCATTGAGGTTGAAATTCAGAGCTATATGTGCAACATTGAATGTTAAATTGGAGTATAATGGGTACCCCAGAGCTTCCGATGTCAAGAATTCAGGATTCTGATTGGTTCAAATATTAAATGAGGGAAAAAACAGATACTTTTTCTGTCTTTTTCGTGATCGGTTTGGCCGAAGTAGAAGGTATGTAAAAAATTTAAATTCATGTGCATATTTGAGTTTTCAACCGATCCCTAATCTCTCGATATCAATTTTAGCCATATGTGGTTCAGTAAGGTTTTGTAAAACATTTGGTTGAATATAATGAAGAGAAACATTTTCTGAATCAAGTTAGATTTATGTCAAACCCAAGTTCAACTATATGTATCCATATTCTCTCCTCTCCTCCTCCCTTTAAAAGTTTGCATGAGTGTTTACATTAAACTAATGCTCGCTTCATATCTATCGTACACATTTATTAAACCATTGTTGATATATATTCTCTATTTAGTTTTTTACTTCTAAGGTTAAATTACTATGTTATGTGTAAACACCCGCAGGTAATTAGTAGCTCTATACTTTGAAAAATAATCATTTCCTGCCCCTTAAGTATCTCTGTATCTAAAATAGCTGGGCCAGAGAACGATGTCTTAGCCCAAAGCACATTTCCTGTCAGCTTTCCACACTTTTGGCACTATTTTAAGCAACTTTTTTGTTGATTTGATTCCAAAATTCACATTTTCCTCTTGGTTAATAGTGAAAGCACAGAGGAAGAAGTGACCAATCAACATAATATTTTCATAAGAAAACTGCAAAATAAGAAGGAAAAAGAATCCTGCAAAAAGTCACAAGTCTCTTCCTATTAAAGCATTCGTTCTGTCAGCTATTCATGTATAGAGAGGGTCAGTTTTTTCCAAAAGTAATGCTAAAAATGGATGCTTTAATATGCTTCTTTATTGATCTTTTCTAAATATAGAAGATTTGTATTCCAAATCACCCGATAATATTTAATTTGTAAAAAAGCAGCATTATGATAGCCCATGCCAAAATACATCTTTTTCAGCTCTTCTTTGAACACTTTCAGACAATTTCAAATTAACCGAAAAGGTGCATAGATAACAATTAGGAGGAGGAAAAACAATCAAAATAAACTCCCCTAGTACATCCTATTTTTGAATTTTCCAAATTCCACAACTTGAAATTTGAAAATAAAGAAAATTAATACCTATTCAAACAAGCAAAAGCTTTAGCTATCTACCTAAAAACCCTATGAAAAAAAAAATTAAAGAAAATATTGCTAAGTAAGAGAACTTGTCTACTCCATAGTTGAACAACATTGAACATAAAAGATAAAATTTCATAGTAAAAGGGCTTTTGACAGAAGATAACAGTGAGCACCAATGTTATTGTTTAATAGTAATATTCATGGAATTTTAGGAAGGTGGTTGTGATGAAGAGGGTCAGGTCCTGTTGGAATTTGTCTTGCTGATTCTTCTGACTCTTCATTAATACTCCTCTTCCCTTCTTTCTGTTAAATCCCCCAAAACAAGAAAAAGACCAAAGAAATTAGAAGAAAAAAAAATTCAATTATCACAAGCCATGAGAAAGCTCAAATCCTTTTCTGTTTTTTTTTTTCTTTTTTCTAAACGAAATCCACTTTCAAGTTGATAAATACCTGAATCTTTACATCTGGAAAAACACCTTTTATTTCTTGACCAACTGAAAAAATAGATGCATAACATTCTCATAAATAGGCATATTGTAGAGTGATAGATAGAAAGATGGACTTTCACTGTGTGTGTGTGAGAGAGAGAGAGAGAGAGAGATTACATGGAGGAAAGCCAAGAACAAAGGGTGCTGAAACCGCCATGAAAATCATCAGGACATAGAACAATGACATTGTAAAAGCTCCCAAATACGCCATTTTTATCTCTGTTTTCTCACGTAGTGGCAGACTGGTTACTCTTTCATATCTAGAGATTTTAAGTGTAAAGGGAATGAGAACAAAAATTTATTGTTTTTGAACTATAATGGAATATTTAAATACTGGAAGTTCCCTTTGGACTGGATAATTTTGAAAACCAAAGGAGAATAAAATTTGTCGTTTCAACTTTCAACAGAGGCATATAATGATATAGTACGATGTTTTTGTCTGTTTATACAGACGACGAGAGCGAAAACAGAAAACGTTCCACAATTGTTGCAACAACGTTATTCGTACAAGATGTGGAGGTAAATGATTGGTTCAAAAGAAATAATAGTACGGAATGTGATACTCCCAATCATTTGCTGCTAAGTGACAACATTAGTAATATTTTCTGTCCTATGAAGAAGACTGATTGCTCATTATTTCGTGTAAAAAAAGTGTGATCCTTGCTTTCATCTTCTTGACAAGATATTTGGACATCATGGCACTTTTTTGAAATTTATTTTAATCTTTTCATTTGGGATTTTACACTTCACATTAGGCCAATAAAGCCCACAACAAAAAATAATCCTAATCTTTAGTTCTTACAACTTTTAGCAAGTATAATCATTAAAATTAGGGGTCGTTTGCTTTGAATACGGTTTATGCCGGGATAAATTATGCTGGTATAATTTATGCTGAAATTAATTATACTGGGATTATTTTTTATGTATTGTTTGGTACGTTGTATTAAATATGACAATTGCATAATTTATAGGAAGAATCTAAAGTTATACGGTGCTACGTACTCCACCCTCTATAAGATATAAGTTATCCCAGTGTTAATTTTAATTCCGAGATAACTTATATCCGGTTTGCTAACCAAACGAAGTATTAAGGTGGTATTAAATTTTTATACCAGCATTATACCTTCTTACACCTCCTCATATCAAATGACCCCTTATTAATACACTAATTATACATTGATTATACATTTGTAATACATTGAGTATAAATTAACACGGCTATCAACGGTTACAGCTAAGCGGGTGCAAATATTTTAGCCACATGACTAAAAATGTTAAGATCCTTTTCTCGACGGAGGAGGACCGAAGAAGAGAAGAAAAAGGAAAAGTAAAAGACAAAACGAGGGGACATGTTTATTCTCCAAACATGCCTCGCACATTGACGGGGAGAAATTAAAAAATAGCCAGATTTATAATTGGTCGTTCAAAAATAACCAAATTTCAAAAGTAATCGAAATTTAGTCACTTTTTATGTAAAAATAAATCTGAACGAAAACACTGTTCAAAACCCAGAAAATACTCCAATATATTATGTTGGAGTTCCAGCATAAGTATACTTAAACTCCATCATATTATACCCGAGTTCCAGAATAAGTATGTTGGAACTCTAGAGGATAAGTATGCTAGAACTCCAGCACAATGTACTAGAACTCCAGCATAATATGATGGAATCCAGCATAAGTACACTAGAACTCCATCATAATATACTGGAGTTCCAGCAAGTATACTGGTGCAATATAATATACTGGAGTTTGGAGCACCGGTACTCCAATATATTATACTGAAGCCAGCAAAGTATACCGGTGCAGGATAATATGCTAGAGTTCATACACAAGTGCACCGAATTCCAGTATATTATGCTGGACTAGTCTCTATTGCAGCAAAATAGTGGTTATTTTTCATTGACTTGGTACATACTTGCAATTTTTGAATGACCAATCCAAAAACTGGCTTATATCGTGCTATTTTTACACATTGACATGGCTTTAGGGCTAGGAGGAGTATCATATTTTTATGAGCTAATTTTCCATCCCCTAAGGATCAAATACCGGGGAAATGAAAGCTTTTTACCTTTAGTTTTGCCCCTGTACCCTTTTGTTTATATATTAAGGACTCCCAAGTTTGGAATTCCAAAATAATGCAATGCGCTTATCTAAACCTAGCAGGAAAACCAAAGGACAATGACACTATATAGCCGATATAAAAATAATAGTAAAAAAATATACAAATTTTATACAATTTTTCGGTTACCAGATGTAAATAGTTTCTAGAGCGGGCTAAAAGTGATAATACCCAAAAAAAAACAAATCCTTTCTTGCTGCATTAGCAATGGGAAATGGATAGTAGGATTTAGTAAAAAAAATTCCTTGCACAACAAACATATATGCAGGATATTGCAATACAAAAGAAGTTGACTCCAATACAAATTGAAACTCAGGAATTATCAACATGCTAACCAACCAAAAGGAACTTCTATGATAACCGAGAAGTTCTCAATGAATTAAATGATCCAATCCCAATTTTGCTCACAGATTCGAAACTCGAAGTATGGACCTGCCCTTCTACCCAGCTCCCACTTAAATACCAGGCTTCACCTATTGGAGTGTTCGAACTCGTGACATTAAACCAACACTTCATGTGTTGTGTTCTTACCGCTGAACTGAAGTCCTGGGGCCTATTGAGTGACGTCTCCAGCTCAAAACATACAACGTAAACTTCATTAGAATTGTATGCAAATTGCTTCAGATGCTACCATTTATTTGATAGCAAATGTGAACTCAAACAAACAGGCATGTACATCGACCTTGTTTGTGCAAATAAATAGCAATAGCTGGGAAACAAAGAACCTCCTCAGTTCTCACTTATTACTGCCTAATGAGACTCCAAAAGAGAGTCACTTATTACCTGATTAGCCAATCTCAGACTTTTTCTTCCAATATCGTAATATATAACCCATATATGACCCAAAAACAATTAGACTAGCACACAGAACAATGAGTGAAAAGATTTCCTAGCCACCTAACCTATATGGTTTTTGATGAACTTCCTCTTTTTTCCAAAGATATCCTTCTTTCTTATGCATTTGTTTATTTATTTACCCCTTTTTTCGATGCATCCTGCAAATGGGGTGAAGACCAAAATATAGAACAAGTTAACTAGACATTCAAATACAGTTTCGCTCAAAGTTATAACACTTTTCTCTTTCAACAAATAAGTGTCCATCATTCCAACATGCACACAACACATTACCTTCCCAATTTCTTATTTCCCTTCTTCATTGTTAACAAACAATACTCCTGCACAATACTTTTCCGGCCCATCAAACATGAACCGACTTAAAATTCCTGGAATCTCGCATACAAAGAGCAGAAAACAAATAATCTAGCTGATCGCTTACCTTCTAGAAACAAGGGTCTAAGAGATTAAGCGACAAAATCAAAATATTTGGTTAATAAAGCTTAGTGCTGACCAAATAATTAGTAGTTGAATCTCGTGCGCAAACTAACAGCTTCCTCTTGTTTCGACATCCTTGATCATTCTTTCAAAATCCAGGCCCA